>VYZQ01059847.1:0-26240 GCA_013400655.1 Mystacornis crossleyi
CTATTCTAAACCCGTTTTTAATTCTGAAATTTGAGTTAATCAAAATCAAAACTGTCAACTCTTCACCTTGTTGATCACAGTAGCATTTGATTTCATCTCGCTGTTGAAAAATCACTCCTACTACCTGACAGCCCTGAAGGTTTTCAAACTGAATTTATTGTTGATCAGAAAAATTTTTGCATATTGAAAAATCAGAGAAAGGAGAATTCAGCATTCAAAAAAAAAAAGGGGGGGGTTGAAATATTATGGCATGTATTTTCATACATAATTCTTAAAATTCCTCATTTTTTCATTTGCTTTAAAGCNNNTTTTCATTTGCTTTAAAGAAGGGAGGCCCTGTTAACTGGTGTCAGAACACAGTGGAAAATTGTGAGGGAGATTAAAACCCTTGGCTGAAATCAGATTTGTATGACCTGTGTTTTAGAAGCTTTATTTGCTTGAGCCATTGCAGCCTGAAAGAAACAGGTATCTTGAAAACTTGATGATGAGATCCGGATAATCAGTAACCTAGGGCATACTACGGATGGAGAAAACGCAGTCAGAAAAGCTTTCCTTGGATGATAAAAACTTGAAATGAATCTCAACACCCAGTCATTAGCATTCAAAGCCCTATCCAGTCACAGAAATGTCTTTCTGCTCTTTTCCCCTCAGCGCTGTATTTATTAGGAGAGAAGAATGTGACACCGAAGCCTGAACCTGAAGGTGTTTAGTGTGCTGTGATTCAGCTACCTGGCAAAAGATCTTACTTTGGCAGTCCCCAGGCTGATCTTGTGAAGTATTCCTCAGGGAGGGAGATTTCTTTCCAGAACTGTCCTCCTTTGGTGTGACCATCTGTCTCGATATAGTCATTTGGGCAAAAATAGACATTACAAGCAGAAAACTGCTCTGTTGCCAGATTAGCTGCAGAATACACGCTAACGCCTCACTCAGGAGGGTTTAGTGCCAGGGTTCTTTGCTGGGGATAAAACACTGTATATCATATTTTCCTTTACTCTTGGTGTTGGATTAAAAACTAAATCCTGCTCATTTTCCTTTCAGAAGTAGTCCCAAAGGATTTTGGTAGGATTATTTGCATGTGAAAAGCAAGTAGGATTTGGCATTCTGTGTACATTGAAAATTAAACAGAGGTAAACATTATCAAAAGTTTTAACTTACTGATGTTATTTCAGCTTGTTTTGTGATCTGAATCTTTTCTGCTGAATACTTAAAGATGCTCATGGAACTTCAGAAAAGTCACATCTCTGAAAGGAAAAGGAAAGAAATCCGCATGTGTAGGACTCAACTCATCGAAGACTTGAAATTGCTACTCAAGTCCTTCTCCCTTCCTGAAGTTAGGCACATATGTAGGTGCATTGTTGAATTTGGGACTTAAAAAAGAACTCTTTTCCTTTTTTCCAATCGCATACTCATTTATTTTTTTTCCGTAGTTTTTCCTCTATAGTATTCTAAGGCTTCTGCTGGGCAGAGGATGCAGAACACCTTTATGATACATTGGGAATAATGCCCTGTAAAAAACTTATGTTCAGTGGATTTAGAGTTTGCAGAACAAATTTCAGTTCCGTGGGTAGTGTGAGTGGATGTAGGGATGAAGAGCTCCAGAAAGTAAAAGTCAATACCTGATAAACTTGGAAAGCTACAGCATCACCTGTCCCAGATTTTTGTGATGGAGGAGTGGAAGAAGTTCTGTTAAAACAGACCTGAACAATTTTTTTAACCCTCTAATCTTTTGTAATCTGTTCTGTCTGGGTCTTCAGTGAGATTATTTCACCGGCCTCAGCCTTTGAGCTTGTTGATGTTATGCCAGTGCCCCGGGAGCACAGAGTACGTGTGGGCAGGGAGGTCAGTGAAGAGACAAATCCTTCAGAGTGCATGGCCCTAAGGTACTTTAGGGACACCATCAGTTTTGAGAAACTAATTTCAAGATCCAGAAGATCAGCAGTAATCTTGGATGGAGCCAGTGGGCTTGTGTGAAGGAGCGGGGAGGAAATGCTGTTTGATACCTTTAGCTGCAAGGTTTCTGTATAATGGAGGTTCCTTGTTGCTGCTATTTTTCTGTCTTAAAATTAGAGCTAAATATTTCACAAGGATAACATCCAGTCTGTCTTGAATGAGTTGTGCCTTGGGCTAGAAAGAAGCAAACTGGATCTGAGGCCATCCTTCATTCAAGGGAGACTTTGTCTGCAACAGATTTTGTGCAAGTTGTGTAACAGCCTGAGCAACAGCTTTCAATAAGTAAGAAGTTTCCCTTGTACTTTCTGCTGCCCTGCAGCTGTTTGCTCCATCCATCACCCCTGTCCTTCATAGTTTCCCCAGCAGGTCCCTCCACACTTGCCCTCTGTCTCCTTGCGTGGTGGACTTTGATCCTTTCCTAGTCCATAGGTGCTGTTATGATGAACAATTTTGGGAAAGAGTAACATGGGATCAGTACTTCAACTGCATTTTGAAAGCTCCGTACAAAATAAGTTCAAGTGAAATCCAAGTCCATGGCTCTTGACCTGAATTTTCTGTCCCAAGGAAGCATATTAACTTTCTGAATAAACTGAAATGACCTAAAATGGCATGACGTGGCTTTCCCTTGGGACAAGGACATAGTGCTCTCTACTTGTCTGTATCTCTGCATTTGCCGTCCTTCTCAGTTACCTCATGTATAGCCCAGAAGATTTTATGGGAGCATAGGTCATAAAACCTACACGATAACTTTCTTACTGCTGTTGCATGATCTGGATGATTTAGTGCCACACTGAGATGGTGACAGACAGCAGAACAAACACCAGAGCTGGATGTGAAATAATCACTGTGGTGCTCTTTGTCTCTGATTCCAGACAGAGAGAAGACATGATAAATGGTGTAAATGCTGAAATATGTAATGCACTTTTAGTGTTTTCTCTGGGAATCCCTCACATTGTGTTTAGGTACTTGTCCATCGCGTGGTATACTGGTTGGTTATCAAAAAATTCAAGAACCAAAGGCATAATTTCATGTAGGTTGATATGAAGGAAGCACAGTATTTGTGATATGCTGGTATTTGAACCACTTTTGAGTTAAAAAACTCATAAAAAAGAGAAGAAATCTTGATAGCATTTCTCAAATTAATTTTTGAGCTTTTCTTTTGAGTTATCCTGATTTGATCTCAGAAGTTCCCTGGTCTTTTGTTTCAGACTGTCTTCTCTGGATATTGATAGTGATAGATGATCCAATTACATAATTTTTTCATGCATGCTTTCACTTTCAGCAAAGCAGCAAGGTGTAAAATCAGAGCATGTTTAAGACAGTTTTAGTCCTCATTTTTAGCTGCGGTACATTACCTCTACAAGAGGTAGCTGATGGTATGTGAAGCATAACTACTTGAATGAAATCTATCTACTACATCTTTTAATTTTCAGTGCTAGGTATGTTGTATGCAGAGCTATTTACTGATTAATACTGTTTTGCAGCATCATTAGCAGGGAAATGGGAAACGTGTGAAGTAGTCCTGCAGGAACTGCAACATTCTGGAGAAATAAGCCAGTTCTTTTTGTCCTTCAACAAACTACGCCCGCTCCCCACTGTATGAAGATACATTTAATTTATTTTTTTCAGCTATGCCTTATTGATTCCACAGTTGCAATGTTTTCCATTGAGTTTGTTACCAAATCTGCACTGCTCTGATCTTGTGGCATCACATTTAGATTTTGAACTGTGTCATTGTCTTGCCATCTGTTAAAGCCCTATGTCTGCTGAGCACTATCCTGAGAGAGCTGCCAGTTTCTGGCCAAGTCAGAGAGGTGACAGATTTTTAATTACGCAGACAGGATGGGAGGAGTGGGGGACTGAACAGTGAGTGGTGGTTGCTCGGACAGTGGTTGTGTCTCTCAAACAGCCTGCTAACAGCACTGCAGTCCTACCAGGGAGCGGCTGAGGTTGTGCACAGGGAACGGCTCTTTGGGGATGAGCTGAGGGAAGTGGACTCCTTGGGGGGAAGCTGTGACTGATGGATGCCTGGTGGGTCAGAAGTCCCAGCGTGTGCTGAATCTATAACTTCTTGGTTTGATACTTGAGAAGGCCCATATAAATCACTCCTTCTCGTATCTTCCATTGATTGGTATTCAGAATAGGCCACTTAGGAACTGATGATGAAGAGATTAGGTGTACACGACCCCTGCCTCTTAGATGCACAAAATCTTCAGACAATTTTGCACCAGCAGGTTTCTTAGATGCACAAAATCTTCAGACAATTTTGCACCAGCAGGTTGCTGAGTGCTCTTGGCCAGTCTCCACATGTGGATCTCCATTTCATCAAAGGAGACAGGAGGGAAGAGTCCCAGCAGCTCAAAGCAGGTCTGCTGTTTGGTCGGGTCAAAAATCCCCCAAGCTTTAATTGGAACTTGTTCTGCTTTATTCTTTCCGTGCCTTGGTAAGTGTACTTGGAAGGAAAAAGGGATTATAAACTTCTGTAACAGCACTAAAGAGCAGAGCCTTGCAGGGATTGTGACTGCGTAATTAAAGGCTAGTCTGGAGATGGACTACGAGGGTTTATTGTTCCCTTAGAATTACTGTGGGCAGATAGGGCATAGAATGAAGTTATTTAGGATATAAGAAGGGGGAGATGACATCTCTAGGCAACAAGGCTGCCTGCAAGCTGTCACACTGAGTCTGGGTCCTCTGAGAAGGCTGCTAACACTGCAGGACCTGAGGACTGGGACAAGACCAGAGGCTGTATATGGCAGGGATGTGATACATGCCCACCATCGTGCATGGAGGGCTGGGGAAGAGGGATTGTTCTGATTCTGCCTTTTGAAGCATGACTGTGACTCAGTTGGGGCACATTACAGCAAGAGATTAGATTCCTGGGCTGGAGCCTTGCACAAGTCCTAAGCTCTCCTGGCTAATGCTTTTCATTTCAGTACTGGCTGCCCTTACTGGAGTGTTTTTAATCAGGGGTTTCTTTTCCTAAAGAATTTGACTTTTACCTGACATAATGGAAAGAAATGACAGGAAAGCCTGAGTTTTTGTTTTCTTTTCATCTCAGTTCTGCCATTCTGCCATCTCTGGTACTGAATGAAGCTGTAAATTAACCTTCTTCACTGCCTGGGCTGTGGGATGGCTGCAGGTGCTCTCTGCCTACCTGGTGGGTGCTGCCTGTCCTGGGAGGAGGGAGAAGCCTGGTTTCTTACACACTGATCCAGCTGCTGGAGGTGTGGGGATAGCAGGGCCCCAAAGCCCTGCATTTCTGCATTATGGGATTTGCTGTGCCACGCCGTGGGACTTGCTGTGCACCCAATGCAAATTGTTCAACCCCAGAGGTTTTTGCCAAGAATGCTGTTGACCTGCTGATTAATGCATTAACTGCTTAAAATAAGGGAACTAGAAGGTAAGTTGTTGACTTGATTTCCCCTCTGTTGTGTGCCTTATTAGACTGCACTAATCCATGTTACGAGTTCTGAGATTTTCTCATCTGTTGATGTAAATATAGTCAGTGAAATAAAATCCTTATGGAAATTTAATTTGCTGAGTCATCAGATGTCTCATCCTCCTTGATTATAGCCTTGTTGAGCCAGGCTTAATGTGCTTTAAATTCCTGGATCATTACTGACTTGTTTAGCATGCAAAGATGCTGAGGGCATCTTCGCAGTGTTACAGAGACAGGAATTTACTTTCTAATTCTCAGAGGAAGAACTGTTCGTGGGTGATGCAAGGGTAGCTTAGTGGAGATAATTCAATAAAATTAGGGGGGTTGATTGTTTTGCAGCATTTGTTTGTTTGCTTTTGATACAGGACAGATGAATTTTCAGCATGGGATCAGTTGGAAAGGCATTGCAAATGCAAGCTTCTGAGTCAGCAAAGAGCTGTCCAGGTTAGGAATTGGAATGAATGGTACAAATTGTTTTGACAAAAACAAATGAATCTATAAATGTACCTGTTTAAGCTAAGGCATTTTTTCATAAGTATTTGTGCCATGTCCTGGTTTGACTCTAGCAAAAACCTTTGCTGTTGAAGAAAAAACAGAGGAGAATTTGAACAATTTAGGTCTTTTCCAGTTCCCATAATGGCAGGAAAGGAGAATTTAATGGTGTCTCGAAATGGTAATTCCAGTGAATTGTGACTTGTAGCCAAAATAAATGGTGCGCTTTCTACAAATGGGGAGGCAAATTTTATGAGATAATGTGCCAGGTATCATTGACAGGTTTTTCATCTGTGTGTACTTTTCATCTGTGTGTATTTTGCATCTGTGTTGCTAATGTGAGTAAGTTTTAAATGAGCCATCTTCAGGAGATCTCACTCTCTTGTACAGGGGCCTGTGCAAGATGATACTCTGATTTAGATATTTGTATATTCATAACTAATTATAACCTTCTCAATGCGGGCTCTGGTGGACAATAAATCCAATTATCCCTTCAGTTCCCCAGGCCCATACTGGAGGGCTGTGTGCAAAGCAGAAAATGGTGCTTTTTGGTATTTTCTGTCTAAAATCTGTAACAAATGTAACTGGGTTATTTGAACGTATTACTGTTACAGTCTCCTCTATATAAAAGATCAGCATATGGTGAAGGGTTTCTTTGCCAGGAATAGCTGATTTGAAAACTGAAGAAAAATAATCAATCCCATCTCTAGATTTATCCAGTATTAATATTGCTGGCTCAGCATACTCAGCCGTACCATGAACATACTAAATAAAGTGCTTTTTCTCTGGAAGATCAGACACCTCTGTGCACCAGGTGTGTGTGTATCTACTGGGCTGGCCTTGCCTCCCAGGACATCCCGGTGTGGGGCTGCTCTTAGCTGCCCTCCTGCCGCGGTGCCTGGTAGGCTGGCTCAGTACACGCTCTTCAGAGCCCCCTTCAGAGGGTGAACAGCTGAAGTGCCAAGTTTTAGTACTAAAGGGACAGGCAAACAAAGCAAGCGTGGAGAGAGAGCACTGTGGATGGAGAGAAGTGATGACTTTCTTCTGACTGACACAGCAGGAACAACGGGGATGGAAGTCACGAGCACTGGAAGTAGTGAGGGGACTTCTTTTTGTTTGTTTGTGTTCATCTGTATCCCCATGATAGTGACAGACAGAAGATAATGAAATCTTTATAATTAAGAGATGGTTACAGGAGAAAAAAATACAGTTTTTATATAATTGTAATGATATTTAGTTGAGGGGAATAGCACCTTTAAAAAAAGTTGTGAACACATTTCTAGTGCTAAACCAGGATTAATTTCTTTTGTTGTTTTTTTTTAAACAGCAACTTTTTAAGTTTTTGAACAGCCAAAAGCCATTTTGGAGATAACCCAAGGAAATAAACCTTCTGCAATAAGTAAGTCAGAGGTTATGAAATATCAGCATTCTAGTGACTGCAAAAATATCATTACTATTGAATTATTTCACAGGGTCATAAAGGAGGTATTTTAAAAAAAGATTCTGAACCTATGCTTGCTCACTGCTTAGGATTTGAATCTTAAATTTGAAATATTTGATACATAGTTGTAGGGATAATGACTATTCTTGTCCTCATTTATGTCTTGTTTGAAAAAACAGGAGTGGAAAATAAGCGTGAGTAGGTATGTAGACAGCAGGGTCAGTAATAAGAGCAACAACTACCATTGGGTAATGACTGGGAGCTATCTTACGGAAAGAGAAATTAAACAGGGAAACAATGGCTTCTAATTACACGGCTAAAAAAATCCCTGAGTGCTTGTTTACAATACGCAGCTGAAAGTATATTGTAGCGAGGACAGGAGGAGAGAGAACCAGTCCTCTGATAAATGGGAACTGGGGATGGGTAATAAAGAAATACCACTCCTATTGATATATTGTCTTAGGTGGTGCCTGGTTTCACATGCTCTGTAAAATCTTCAACTGAGCCCAGGAATTCTGCCCATGTGAGGAGTGATCTCGCCTGCCAAAGAGGCAAGGAAGTAGAGGAAAAAGCAATTTCTCCTGTGTCTTGAAAGAGAATATTGATGTAACCTGATGGTAAATATGGAAAATGTGAGTTAGTAATCTTTGGGCGCTTGATTCTGCTGGCCGAAACTGTCCAGTGTTATCCTCTAATGACTATACTGGTGTGTGATTTGCCCACTTTAACGTGAGGCTCAGTAAAGCTCCTAGTTTTAATATTGCTGCAGCTGCAAATCAGGTCTAAAAGTCTTGACACCATCTCTCTGAGTTCTGAGAGGGAAAAATAATGCTTTTAGCATCACATTTCTAAAGATAAGGGAGTAGACTGTGTCATTAATATTCGGAAAAGGTACTGACTTGTGTCAAGTTGTCAATTACAAACATATCAGCCAAAATCAGTGGCAGGGAAAACCTTGATAAAAATAATAGAAAGTGGTTTATCAAAGGAAAGTGCAATTGCATTGGGAACACATTTTCGTTGACTGCTGATTTTGATTAAAAAGATAGTGTGATTGCTAGTGGACCTTGTCTAGGACAGAGCAATCATACTCATTTATCTTGCCTTGGAAAAAGATGCTGATAATCTTGTTGAAGGGAAGAGTAACATTAAAAGCATGAGGAGAAGAATACAAAAGGAGAGGAATGAGAATTTCCATTGAGAGGAGGTTGAAAGTGGTGGAAGCTGCAGTTCTAGGAGAGTTTTCACATACAGTCTTATTCTCATGTATAGCTAAAATACGGTTTTAAAGTGAATTTGATTGCAGAGCAATCAGAACTTAGTGCTGTGATATATTCAGGAAGATGTTTGCATCTTTTGTGTATTGATGCAGCTGTGCTGAGGCATATATATACTTCATTGCATGATTTTGTTTTTTGCATTTCCCTTGGTTAAAATTAAGATACTTTACAGTAGAATTCCTTTTCTGATTTGCAAAGCTTGATAGAGCAAGGGGATGAATGTCAGCAGTAGGAAAGGATGAAAAGATTGGCCTTGATGCCCAGAGACAGCCTCTCGTCTGCCCTCAACTTGTTTGTGACAGAAGTAGTCAGACAGGTAAAACCTCCAGCAAGGCACTTACATCCCACTTCACAAATCAATTCCTGGGTATCCCCAGAGGATTTGCACCCTAGTCCTGCACAGACACCTAGACAGGAGGGAAAAAATGCACTAGATTTAATTCCACTGTCTCCAGTCTATGCTTATAGACTCCTACCATTGCACAGGTCCCATGTACACTACTACAAGATGCATGCTCCTCATATTTCCCTATTTTTCAGGTTCTCAGCAGTTATTACGGATAAGTGTGTCTGTCACCAGCCCTTTGATGGATCACGTGCCTGATGTTCTGTTAGCACAACATGTTTGGTGGTGTCACTTGCAAGAGTTAACTGGTGTAAACTGGATCTGAAACAAAGGGAACTGTAGGAATTGACACTAGAGAGATATGTCCCACTGTCTCTGGTATCTGTTAACTGGTTCATAATCTATGCTATTAGCAGATAGCAATTTGGAGGAAAAAATAACTTGATTTTCAAGTGAGTGAAAATAGCTGCCTCGGTTTTGAAAATGACCTCTGGTGTTTCCCACCATGTTATCCACCCCACTGGCAACCATTCTGTTACTGAACCTTGTTATTACATGTTAGTCCAGCTTGCATGTCTGGCATCCCAGCTGACACTGGCAAATTCTTCTCCACCAGCAATGCAATAAGAGAGCCAAGAGTCCTGATCTGGAAAATCTTGTTCCCAAACATGTGCACAGCTTTTGCAGGGCGTGCGCCTCTCATTCCTCTTTAGAGTGTTCCCTACTATGATTGAACACTCTGCACTTCTGATTTGTTCAGTCTTCTGTCTTCTCTTTCCTCCCTTTCCTCAGCACAGTCTTGGTTTTCCTCCCAAACACAATTAAAAATCTCTCTCTTCTGAGTGCTTGGCAGTTGGATTTTTCTATTCCTAGAATTCTTCCTTCTTCTGTTTGAAATCTTGGTGTGTTTGTTTCTGGTTGCCATTATAAGAGTGGGAATGTCTCAAACAGTCTTGGATGGATTCTTGCAAATCTTGTTGTGTGCAGATGATGAACTGAGGCACAGAGGTGGGTGATAAAGTTGCAGAGGATTCATTGGCAGAACTGGGAACTGAGTTGTGTTTTAGTCACAAGGCCATTTTGCTCACTGCATCAAGGAATAAATTCTCAATTTTCATAGTAATTCTTAAAAATTTTCTCTGGTGATTTTTGGCTGTGAAGTGAATTCAGAAGTATATGTCCTTTTTTTTGACAGAAGTCTTGGTTTTGGGGGCAAGCTTGTGTTCTAGACCTGTTTCACAACATGGCTTTTGTTGACCACTGTCCCAAAAGACCAGGGGAGGGAGACTGGGATGGAGATGAGTGGTAGGCAGAATGGGAATGGTGCCCGTCCTTGCTTGACATGTTTTTGGTTTTGTTGTTGTTTTGTTTGTTTGTTTGTTTGTTTGTTTGTTTTAATATTCTTCTATTGCTTTCCTCCGCCTCATTTTTCCCCGTTATTTGTCCCACTTCTCCTGAGCTCCACTTCTCCTGTTTCGTTTCTGCATTCTTCTCCTGTATATTCTGTTCTTTGCTGCATCAGCGGAGTGCTGTCTCCTTCCTATATCCAGGGCAGTTTACTGACCTGTCCCTGGAACATGGCAGATTCTACTTGTGACTTCAGTTAAGGTCAGGAACTACATGAGGCATGTAGCTAATCTCAGCTTCTTCCTTTTGGCTCTCATGATTTAGTTCCTGTGTTTTATGGGACGTGATGGGACTGAGAGGATAGCTTTTCTCCTGGACTGAAAGGTACAGAAGGCAAATATCACACCAGATGGGTGTCGCCAGAGGAACACAAACGTGCTCACCACTGTTTCAAGACCTTGATGAGTTATGGCACTGTTGTCCATGGGGCCAGCTGCTAACGGATTTCAGAATCTGGGATGCAGGCTGTGTAATGTATCATTTGTATTTGTGAAAGAGCAAATGGCAGACAGTGATGCGTAGAGTATCAGAACATAACTGAAATAACCGTATTAGACTTTCAGGGTCTAGCAGAATTGGATTACAGTGTCAGTACAAGTACTGTTATACTAGAATGAGGCGTTTTCTGTCTTCCAAATAATATGAAAAGTAAACATACACAGATATGTTTCAGGAGGGACAGGCAGCTGACCCTCTCTTATTTGTGGGTGCATAACCTCAGCTGCAGGTGAGTGGGGGTCACACTGTCAGAGATATCTGGTTTGGCACTGCATGGCTCCAGCTCGGCTCTGGCAGGATTTGCCAGCTGTGGTTCTGGCAGGTTTGAGCTAAGTGAATCAGTCAGTTGTAAGTGATTTATCTTTATGCCTGGTGCCAGGCCTGCTGGATGCAGCTGGAGCTGGCTGGACGGTGCGTGTGGATGGGATGCTCTGACAGCACAGAGTGCCAGCAGGGCCCTGCTGATGGGAGCCCTGGGTTGTGCCCTGCTGGGGGTGCAAAGCTCTGGGCCTCCCAGTGTGGGACACTTGCCCATGTGCTGCCCAAGCACCCTGCAGGCTGGCATTGCTCTGCTGCTGCTCCTCTCACCCCGGCTGTGGGCAAACGGCTCCGAGGGATAACCCTTAACAGTGCAGATATGCACAGCCTCTCTGGGCTGGAACAGGTGCAGGAGGAAGTGCAGGGCTAGTCAGGGAACAGATAAGACATATTCTGGAGAAGACTTTTTTGGCTCAGGAAAGCAAAGCCTGAGAATGGATGCGTTACCTTAGAAATATGCCTCAAGAATAAACTCCAGGGAAAGTTTTGCAAGATAGATGTTGGAACAAGTAATGGGCATGAAGTGGCAATGGAAAAATTTAGATTGGAAATCAAGTTCCTAACTGTCAGAAGAATTAAATTTTTGGACAATATACCTATAGCAGAAGCAAGAGGGCAGTTCAAGAGCAATTCTTTTAAGAAATCATCTGAAATGGGCCTGGTAGCAAGTTGTTTGGGTCTCTATCTCTAAGGAAGCACCTTAAACCCATGCGCTTCATTTGTGAATTATTCAGCATAATTTTTGTGAGATCAGACTGGATAAATGCAATACTAGAGAGAGAAGGAAGTAACCATGAAACAACAATTTGTGTTTTAGTGTAATGATGTTTTTTGATGATGTAGTGAATATATAAGTTTTCTCATGACTGAACAATAGAATGAAGCGTGTGAGGCTACTGCAGTTTAGCACCTAACTCTTTTCACTTGTGTCACTCTTGCGTTTAATCATTTGATGAGGTCTCTGTCCTGCAGATTTTAGTTTTCTCACTTGTATTCTTGTTAAATCAGGAGTTTCTTGTCCTCCATGAATTTCTTGCTGATGTTGACTGAATTCTCAGTGGGTACCAGAGATCAAGCTACCTACTTTAGATTGGCATTCAGAAACTCAAGTTTCCTTTAATTTCTGATAATTTTTAATGACTTGTGAAAACGATAACATATAAAACTGCTAAAGTAACAGGAAAAACACAGGAATCACAGCCTTTTACAACACAATGCTGAATAAAACGTGTAAGAGGCCTATCAGATTCTGACTTGTCATCACAAGAGACAGCATTATGGTGCAAGACTTGGGCTTTTCAAGATTTGAGATCTCCTATTTTGTGAAACGTAAATTTTGAAGTTATTGTTGTATGGAAGCCATTAGCGATTAATATATGTCTATCCCTTCTTGCTGGGTAGCACACTAGAACTCCGCAGAGGATATTATTTGCCTGAATACAAAAATCTTTCTTCTTTTTTTTTTTTAATTTGGAAGGGGTAATGTACAATTTTCATCAGCTCTTTTTCAGTGACCAGCTTGGTGAGATACCAGCTTATTATCTGTTGTAAAGTCTTGAAGATTAGAAGTGGCATTAAAAATTAAATCAAAAATATTAAAATTAATTTACTTAGATGTTAAGTCTTGATGTAGACCTAGGTATTGGATTGGGTGTCTGTCCTCTCATTCAAAGAGCTAGGAGTCCGCATACTGGCTGAGCTCTGGTTTTGTTGCTTTTTCCTCTTTGGTGTTGTTGCAGAGTTTTGTCCGTGATACTCTAAAGAGTGATTTATTTAAATTCTAAATGCTGTTCTCATTAGATCAGGAGTCTATGTTAATTGATACACGTTACCAAAAATCGAGGGTTTCTGAAATAACATTTTCAAGCAAGCAGAGTATAAATTGTGTTCAACTGCCTGGGGAAGAAAAGCAAGTGGCTCTTCTATGTGCTTGTGATCTCAGCCTTAAAAATAGGATTGCCTTTACTTACAACTTGAGTTTCACTTGCAGTTAAAACTGTAGGAAGAGATCTGATTTTTAGATTAAATGAAGGTTTGTATGCGAGAAAAATATTACGAGTTTCTGAAAAAAAGGTATTTAAATAAGTTTCTCATGAGCCGTTCTATGACCCTTAAGTCCTCAGGCAGGATAAATAAGATTTGAATATAAATCATTCATGACCCTCTAAAGCTTAATCTATAGTTAGTGTGAAATTGCTACATTTACTAAAATAACTGGAGTAAATTATTGCTCAAAGTGTGGCCTTCATAGGCCCACCTATATATAAACTTGCTGTATTTAATTTAGTTGTAACTTAATAGTCCCATTTTCGGTTTAGTAGCAGCATATTCCTAACTGACTTCTAGAATCAATTTGCACCTGAGTTAAACCCAACTCCTTGTAACTTTCCATATAGAAATAATTAGCTTGGTTTAAAATAACTACACTTTCTTTAGAATAATGTGACTCATTTTGTGGACCAGGAATCAGCCTGAATAATAGTCATATTTAGACTCAGAGACGGTTACTGGCAAAGAGTACATGCAAAATACTACTTTGTGCCAGGGAAAAACAGATTTTCATCAATAGCTACAAAAATGGTTCTTCTCAAGAGGGCACTTGGATTTGCTTTCCAGTCAGTGGATGCCATCAGCATCCAACTGAAAAGACAGGTTTTGAAATCTGCTGTTTAGAGGACCCAAAGGAAAGCATAAACATAGACTGAGGAGGATTCCACTGGTTTGGCTGGAAACTGCAGCAGTTGCTTTATGCTGGGATTTTTGGGATCCCTGTATTTCAAGTACTGAGGCGCAGAAGTGTTATGAATAATTGTGGCATATGAGAGCCCAGAGTGGCAGGACAGGATTCTGGCAGTGAGTTATGTATTTTCTGTCTCAGAGCCATAGACACAGCAAGCTGGTTTTTATTTCATCTCAGTCTTCTGAGTTACTGTGATTTGCTTTTAGTATTTGCATGTCAGCTGCTGTCTGACTGCCAGTTGCATTCTGATACGGAGAAGAAACTGTGATTCAACTTACCAAAAGTGCAAATTCAGAGACCAGCTGCTTATGGCTGTCCCTACCCACATCCAGATTCAACAGGCATATGTGAGGTAGCAGTTCTGCAGATCAGCACAATTTCAAAAGTTCCAAACTTCAGTGTGGATTTTCCTTCACTTGGGAGATTGTAGAATTGAGTTCCAGCTCTGCCTTAGAGTAGTGTAGATTTTAGGGTCATTATTCCTGTAAATATTGAGCTTAACTAATATTCCATAATGTCCATATTCACTAGTGAATAAGAGGCAATGAATATCCTTTGCTGCTATATAATTTCGTGCTCATTACTTTGCTGTTTTTTACTAACTGTGGCGTAGTTTGTGCATCCCTGTTGTATTCCTTGGAGAGGCTGCTCAGCAAAGCTCACCGTGCTCAAGCATAGTGCAGGAAGCTTTTCCCTCTCCTTACCTACATTTCTAACAACCTGCAGATGAGTGTCCACACTCCTCTTTCCTCTGATGCCATAATTTCCTTTTCGCTTCTTGGTTTCTTCTCCTTGTAGTAACTACTCACTGCAGGCATGCCCCAACTCTGTTCAGTCAACCTGGTCATATGTGCTTCTTTCAGCGTTATACTGATTTCACTTACTAGCTGATTTACTACAAGAATCCTCTTCACCCCTCTCTTTTTAGTGTAAACCATGCTGGTGTTTAAGTAGGTGGTATTGTCGTAATATGAGTATTGCTTAGGTAAGAACCATCTCTCAAATAAACTTGGATTTGTAATTACGTCAGTAATACTTTCAGTATCTCTGTGCTATGTGTATCTGTGTATATATGTGTGTGTGTTTGAAATCAGCTTTTTCCCTGAGTTAAAATATGTTTATAGCTGT
Organism: Mystacornis crossleyi; assembly: GCA_013400655.1. NCBI lineage: Eukaryota > Metazoa > Chordata > Aves > Passeriformes > Timaliidae > Mystacornis > Mystacornis crossleyi. Next base: position 15,040 of record VYZQ01059847.1, read on the forward strand.
GAAAACTCCGGAGTATCTATTGAAAAACAGCCTTGCTGTTATGACTGAAGGTGAGGATTAAAGCCTGGTATCTTCACTCTTCCCAGGGCCATTTGAACAAATATCTGAGCTCTAGTCCTGATAGCTTCACTGAGACCTCATGTGTAATCAGAGGACAGTTAATGGATCAGGAAATAGATAGTTTTAAATCAGCCACAAAATTCTGTGTAGTATTGTCTTTTATTTCCAGGTACTTCGCATATTTTCCAGATTTGTGATTCTTTCATAATTTACAATTTTTTTTTTACTTGAGAAGTTGTTTGTAGTGATGGGGGAGAGTATCTCTGAAAATAACTAAATATGTCATGGAAAAAATAAAATAAGCTTTATAAAAATAGTTGTGATGGTACAAAACTTCCAGGTGAAAATGTGGAGAAATTTTTTCCTTTTCAATCTTTGAGATGCTTATTGAGTTACAGCAACACTGGAGTAAAAAATAACTTGATTATGAGTTAGATATGTGGGTCTCATTATCATCAAGATGTAACGACTGGCTTCTCCAGTCCTGTATAACACGTTCATGAAAGTCTTTATCTAGTTTATGGTACAACAGGTTTTGTGTGATGCAGGGCTGGATCCTGTCTGTGTCCCTATAAAGTCAGAGGATGGTGCCCTAAACAAAAGACTTCCAGCAACTGGCTGGTGTGTAATTGGCTTAAATTACAGAGTCAGTAAGGAGAATACAACAGCTATAACGGAAGCATTTTTTAATCTGCCTCCTTAATTTTGCTGTAAAAAATTTAATCGGGTATGTCTACCTAGAACAAGAGATCAGCTCATTACATTCTCTCTGAAAGCTGGTCTTAAATTTGCAATCCCATTATTGGCATGAGTTATTATATACTTAATGCTGTAGAGCACTGCAGTATCATGGCAACAGGCCAGATGGCTTTTCTAAGGAGCACTTTTTCGTCCTAAATTCTGGAGGAAAACAATATCATCTGGGTGCTTCCATTCGGTGTGTTTGGCTGAGAGTCACAGGGGGATTGGGGAGGTAAATGGAATGGACAAAACTTGAATCTAGAACAAACAAAAGAAATAAACAGAGCACTAGGGAGGCTTTGAACAGAGTTATAGTGTTGTGAGAGGTGAACAGACTGAATTAGGGACAGGACCATTTGTCTCTATGCCTATAAGGCTTTCAGCAACTGTAGAGCAAGTCTTGGGATCTCTTCCTGGTATGCTGCCTTGCTCTGGGTGCTCAGTGCTGGTGGGAAGTCATCTCTCTTTATGGGAATGAAGCACGAATCTTGCTCTGCTCTCAAGGAGACAAAAGCATTTCTTCTTTTTTTTTTTTTTTTTTTTAATGTCAGGATACCTCCATCAAATCTGGCCTTACTGTGATGAAAGAGTTTCTGTTCATGTGTGACATTGCTGTGTGAACACTGGCTGTCATGTTCCTCTCTCTCAGGTCCTCCTTGTTTTTGGAGCTGTCGACTGTGAGGAGGAAAAAGGAGAACGGACATTCTGGGGGAGGCCCTCAAAGCCAGTGCTGAGACAAACGGAGCAGACCAAGGTGCTCTGCAGCTCACCTGGCTTCACTCAGGGGCTGTGGAGAGTACAGGCCACAGGTAATGTCACGTCTCTGGTGTACCTGTAGCAGCTGCACTGAGGTTGTTCATCTCTGTGCCCAATGCAGACATCCTCAAAGATGCGTACAAAAAAAATCCAAATCTGCAATTCCACCAGAATACTGGATATTTCACTGATTATCAAGAATGAAAGTATGCGTTCAGTTTCCATATGGATTTGTGTCTGTTTTCCAACACATGGCTAATTCCTGATGAACTTATCTACTTGGAATCCAGCTAATTGCAATTTTTTGGCTGCTGCCTGATCACCCATTTTGAAATACCTCCTGTGACAAGGGACTTGGCTGGAAATATTACTTGGCTGCAATGGAGAAATCGACTTTGAGCAGTTCACTTGGTAAATTACAGGCTGTGCTCCTAATTATAAACACACACTTGTGGGAACATAATCATACAATTCCCTGAGGTATATCTGGATTGCTGCATCCAGATTTTGAAAGCTAGAGGGCAAGATACTGGGTTTTCTTTAACAATAAATTATGAAGTGAAAGCCAGGGGCCTGAGGTCACACGGATAAGTTCAGGCTGTGCTAACAAAATAATGAAAGCCTGCTTTGAAGAAACACGGGAAAACCTACCTTCCCTGTAAATATCAACCTGACCATCAGAGCAGCTGTTTAGTTCTTGAATCCTTACTTCTTGTCACAGGGCAAAAGCCCCTGGAGGATCTCAGCCCTGCAGTAAACTGTAATCACAGAAGACAGCTCCTACCCTGCAATAACCTGGTGAGGGCTCCAAGGCCAGGAAGCAGCAATGACAGCACAGAGGGAAGGCTGAAAAGTGCCAGTGTTTCGTTTATGTAATGGGTAACCTCCTGCTTAACGAACAGCTGAAATCACAAAAACGTCATTTTATACCAGGAGGTTTTGGGTGAAGCATCTCTCACTTTTCTACCGTAGTGCAAGTGTGTAAGCTGCCCCTCAGCAGCAGCACTGCAGGCGTGGTACTGCAGCCTGTGTTTATTTTCCTCTCGGGGCTGAATCCTCTTAGAGCTGCAGTCAAAGAGCCACTCTGTGCTGCAGCCCATTCTCAAGGGGACACACCACAAGACCAGTGTATCCTCTCACATGAGCTAACGATTTGCTTCTCATTCCTCACTTCTTGACATAATTTTATCCAGTGGGACAATGAGGCTGATTCTAGCTTTTTTTCACCCCAACAAATCTGTTTTTTTCCAACAAACATTTTCTTCCCTCGCTTTGCCCAGCTGAGTACTATTGCCTCTCAGATTTAGTTTTTAGTCCTTCAGCTGACACTGACTGTGTGAGGATGGCTATCAGAACAGTGTTACAGGTCTCATAACCCAGTTTTGCATGTTGTCAGTCCTCAAAAGACAACCAATAGTCAGACTGCAGCTTCCCAGCTAGGGATTAGTAATAACCTTCAGGTATATCTTGAAATCTTGGGGCATTGGCATCTGCATTGACTTCCATGCTCAGAGCAGTTTGCAGCACCAAGCTGGTGATGAGACCTGCTGGGAAAACAACATGTATCCAGTCTCTTGCTTTTAAGATTTGTGGCTTGCTCTTCCCATCACATTAGCAGAGACACTGTGGAGAAACAATGGATTGCTAGAAACCTAGGATTGCTGGAAGGATTAAGCATTTTGTATAAAGGCAAAATAGCAAAATCAGATATTTTCTCTCCGGAGAAAATGCTATTGCATAGTAGGAAAAAAATGTAGGTGACTAAAATATTAATGGAATGTTGCTCCTATAAATGTTGAAATTGTTGAAAGGCTACATATTAAGAAGTGCAGTATTTCCTTTAATCTTTTGTGCAAAGTCAGAGTCTGCTGGTATTCCTGGGAGGTTCTAAACAGATTCACCCGGTTTGCTTTTGGAGCACTGTGACTTTGGTTATGAACTCCATTTTGCTCTGTAACGTGCCAGGGTGTTTTTGTTTTGTTCGTGGTTATATCTAAGGAGCTAGCAGATGTTTGCTGTGCTCTTCCTGAGTTGTAAAATTCTACTGAAATGGTTTGGGTATCTATCCAGAGCTTTCCTTTTCTGTACCTTAGAAAGAATTACCATAAAGCAAACTGACCATCACATATTTGTTTATTACATATGCGTGCACACATATATAAAATCCATATATATGCATTTGCCATGCTTCTGATACAGGGCAGAACTACCTCAATAAAAAATGCTTTTTGCAGTCTTGAAACTGGCTTTTATTGCTATGACATTTCCCCTTGGTGAGTGATGTATTTAAAAGGGGTTTTCATGCCACAGTCTCATGCTGTACACAAGGGAAGGGAAATGACAACATTATGAATCTTCTTCCTTGCTTCCTGAGGAAAAAAAAACCTTTGTTTTTTTCTGTCTGGGTTTACACATTCAAAAAGAAACTAACTCCTGTCACTCATCAGTGTGTTTGCTGGCAAAACTTACGGTGATACATGAATGCAACACAGCTCAATTACATAGGAGTACTGAGGTTCAGTAAGTGTTACCATGCCCTGAATAGAATTTCATGTACTTTGGTAAACCCTTTAAAAATGCTGAGTTAATTTATCATGAATACTTAATTTTTTAAAATTAAGCTACTTTGAAATAATTTTTATCTGTCTTCTCTGTTACATGAAAACGTAGGCCAAGGAACAAGTTTTGTCATGCTTCACATGTTACCACCCCCAAGTTTACAGCTGTGTGTTTGTGTTATGCCCAAAGCAGTTACGGTTTTGAGTGTTTAGCTTGTATGTGTCCAGGTGGTAGGGACGCAAAAGCTTTGTACAAATTCATATGATAGCATTTAATCTCCTTTCTGATTTTTTAAGTGCTAATCGAGGTTTGCAATGGTACTTGCTCCTGCTAGAGTTAATAAGTGGAATTCCTGTAAAAACTATTAGCAGACTCTTCTGGAGAACACATTCTTAGGTAGCAGGAATGTGTTTTCTATGCTTTAGTGTAATTCCATCACCTAAGCAGTGAATCATTTCGCAGAATCACGGGACGGTTTGGGTTAGAAGGGACTATAAAGATCATCCTGTTCCAACTCACTGCCGTGGGCAGCGACACCTTCCACCCGACCAGGTTGCTCAGAGCCCCATCCAGCCTGGCCTTGAACACCTCCAGGGATGGGGCAGCCACAGCTTCTCTGGGCAACCTGTGCCAGTGCCCAATCACCCTCAGGGTAAAGAATTTCTTACTAATATCTAAACGTACATTCTTTCAGTTTAAAATCGTTATCTGTCATCCTATCACTACATGCTCTGATCGGAAGTCCCTCTCCAGCTCTTTTGGGGACGCTTTAGGCTCTGGAAGGGGTTCTAAAACCTCCCTGGAGCCTTCTCTTCTCCCGGCTGAACAACCCCAGTTCTGTCAGCCTGTTTTCATAGGAGACTTTTTAAACTGCACATCTATTGTAACTCCAAGTTTTTTAGATAAATTAACAGCATTATTATTACTTTTTTAAAAAGACTCTTTCTATTTAGTTTATGTCTTCCTTTCATCTCACAGTACTTACAATGTAATTACAAAGATTAGCAGAGAGAATTTTACGATACTCCAAGGCATCTACGTCCTGGGGTTGCAATATGAGAGGAGAACCCGCAGAGGGCACTGTATTGTCTCGTATGAGTCATATCCTCCAGAACCGAGGAGAATGTAGGGTTTTTTAGGTTTCTGCATTTTCGTAAAATTGCAGTCAGAATTTCTTTTTTTTTTTTTTTCATGTATGTAGCGATAAGCAGAGTTACAGATTGGACATAAGATTTACAATCTCTGTTTCTTATATCTTTGAGATGAGAAGGTATAATCCAGAACTATCATACCATGTTTTCAATGCAATCCTTGTCCTCACCCTCCTTCCTTCACTCATGCTTGTCTGAACATTTCAGGTGTGCAAATACAAGGGAAATGAATGTCGTAACTTAATAAGGTAAATTCTAAACCTGCCGTGTGTCAGAACAGGCAATCTGAGAAACATTAGTACAAGATGTGCAAAATTTACCTCCATCCATCTAAAGCAGGGCTCAGGTTTCAGGTCTGAGCCCTCCTCCCTTAACAGGAGGAGAGCACAGGTCTTCTGTATTAGGTCTTCTGCAGAAAGTGATTCACAAATGGAAACCTCTGTTTGCGGTCTTCCAGAGATTAAAATTTGCTCAACTCCTTTTATATAAAGCATTTTTCATGGTTAGAGAAAAGTGACGAAAATGTTGTGTTCCACTGTGTGCTGACTGTGGATTTAAATTAAGCTTTAGGGATTTTAAAATGCAGTCCACAAGTTACTGTGTATTTCTTCGAGTCTTCTTGACATCTTTGTTTAGACTAAGGGTTTCCCTGAGTTAGCTGGTGCCCAGAATTGCTACATTCTGCCGTATCTATTTCTGCAGATGATTATAATAGAATTTGCTTTCTAATTCTATTTTCACGAATGTGTAGATTTGTGTCTGAAATACAGTCATGTCTTCTAGTTATTACTGCATGCTCAAACTAGTTGTGGTCCCTCCTCAGGCAACATTTACAAAGCAGCCTCAAGACCTGCCCTTCTTACAAAGGGATGCTTTACAGAGAGCAGTGAACAATGACAAAGACTTCCAGAGGTTGTGAAGCACTCAGCTAACAAATACAGACGATAATGTGCCTTGGTCTTTATCTTGGGTCTTCCAGTTCTTTTGTATTTTGAACAATCTATCTTCTAGTTCCTTAATTGGGGGGATATTGTGTGATAATGAGAGATAGATGTTTCAGAGGCTCTGTGTCTGGTCACCTAGTACTTCCACTGCAGTGCTGCAGTTTTTTCTCCCTGTAAAATTGGGCAGAGGTAGCACCCAAGGGAAAAAACAACAGCAGAATGAGAAAAGCTAAGAAGTATTGATTCAGATCTTGCTTTAGAAGGGGTTGCAAATGATCTTCACCCTCCAGGCTTGTGGCCAAATTTTCATCCTTTGCTTCTTAGCTCGAAGCTGACAACCCCTCCGGGTGTGCAAGGAGAAAAGCTGATAATTGCCATGTGATCAGACCTTCCTGCAACTCAGCATTAAAAAAACGCTATTGTCCTTTATGGATTTCTGTCAAGGGGACTTAAGACAGGTGAACAGACTCCTGTCCTCTCCCCTTCTCTTACAGGAGTATTATTCATCTGTCAAGGAAATTTATTTGGAAGAGGATCGTTCCTGTTCAAGTCTTCTAAGGTTCATTGCGCTGGCACGTCCTGATGAACGGGAGTTTGCTTTCTGGCTGGACCTGAAACCAGGAAGCTGACACCTGAAAATTGTATTAGAAAACATGTTAATCATTGTATGGCAGAGAGACGGTAGCCACCTGTATCCGGATGCTTTTACTGAACAAAAAGGAGACTCAGTACCAAGTCTGCAGTTTGGTTCTCTGATTCCATGCACACTGGGCCCTGTATTGGGACTTTATGGTTTCCTTAGTACCACATGGATAGAGCTTTCAGAACAGGGGCTAATTGTCACAAAAACCAAATTTTCAAAAATGAAAAATCATTTTTTGCCTGTGATGCAAAACGTTAACTCTTTATCTTGATTTGTAGAATTAAGTTAGAGCGGAGTGAGCTGTAAAGTCATGGAAAAGGCTAAAAGTCCTGACTATACCAAAAGTCCTTTTGGCATTTTAGAAGTAACAGATATGACAGCAAAGAAAATGCAAAAAATCCTGTCTTTGTTCCTGTGGAACCTGTCTCCTTGGTTCCTGCCTTGTCTCTGAGTTCCTTCTAGTCATCATGAAAGGGAGAGGTGTTGGCAGCTCTGCAGAATGGTGACGGAGACCTGCAGAGCTTTGTATTTCCCCTGCAAAAGAGCACATTTAATTCGCATCCCACAGAAGGCAAAGCAATACTGAAGCACTTGGAGAGGGTAGATTTGTTCACATCACTCCGAAGATGACCCAGAGCTTTCAATCCCCTTTCTTGGAAACCCCTAATGACTGCTGCCTGAAAGTAATTATTCTCTGGGAGCTGAATGGCAGTAATGTGTATTTGGTTTTGCCTTGTGCAAAGCCTGGAGAGCGCATCAACCCTCATAATGGGGGGAGTGGGGAGTGGGAAAAATATGTATCAGATAGGAGGTGGGGTTCGCTGTGCTAGCTGACAACGGCAGCACAGACATTAAAGATTAAATTAACTGGACACTCTAATCATGGACCTCTAGAGTAAAGATTCAAGCGTGCTCCTGTTTTTGAATATTCTTCCTCTTGAACTGGCAATTCTGGGTACACAATGTGGGTTAAGTGGAGACACATATGCAGTTTTAAGAGCATCAGACTCACCTGAAAAGAAAGTAATGGCATTTCTTCTAAAACTTCTCTTAAAAAGTAGCTTTCCTACACCAAATAAACGGGGAGATAGATAGGCTATGCCAGAGCTGCCAGATCTAGCAGCACCTGAGAACTCCTGCCTCTGTCTGCCCACCTCTTCCCTGAGGCAGGTCTCCAGGTACCAGGCAGTCAACTTCTGCGTGGTATGGACAGCCTCTGTGTTTTTATCTGACTGTAGAAACAGGAAAGGACAGAGCTGTTTACCGTAGGTCTTTCTAAAAATAATCACATAGAAAAATAATTTAGCTTGCTAATAAGCAGCTGTCTCTGGAATGCTCCACGGTGGCTTATTAATAAAGTCTACACTACTGTAGATTGGATTACAGCAAGGAAGAGCTTTCTGCCAAACTGTAGCTGTCCAGGAAGATTGTATGAGCAGGATATAATCTCTTGGATCAGAACTAGGGCATGTCACTGTCATGAGCACTTCTCAGCCGTAATAAAATATGCCACAGAATCTGTAATGACCACAAATAATCTGGATTGCTGATTTTGTCAGAGATACTGGAGTCAGTAGAGTCAGAATACCCTGAGCTCATCCTGTGCTGTCTCTGTTTGGCATCTGAGATGAAAATTATGAAGCAAGATGATTTCCCCTTCTTCTATTTCGTCTATTTTGTTAAGCCACTAAAAAACACATCTGAAACTTTTTGTGTTGTGTTGTGTCCTGAGGACAATTACAAACCTCTGTAAATAGATTTGTCTACTGAACTGTCTGACATATTTGTAACTAGTACTGCAAATAGTGCTCCTGTTAAGCAGGAATGGGGCTGCTGTGCATCCACTGTTACGTATATGTTTAAATAGAAACCAGTTATTGTCTGTTTGTGTGTATTTATTTATGTAGCTGACTACATGGCAATTTAAAGCAGATTAGAGGAAGGTGAACACGTTTCTCTCCTCTGTTCTGATTCATGTGGGAGACTGTCTCAGCAAACAGTGATTATTATTTCACTGAAAAGGCTTTTAATATAGTAAATTCCACTTAGTGACAATCTAATGTGACTCTTTGAAATAGTAGACTGTACAGAAACCTGCTGGGAATATCAATAGCATGGCACCAAATCAGAAGTGTATGCAGTAGTCTGTCAGCTACTTTTCTGCTAACTGACATAAAGAAATGCAGAGCAACCTAAATCCTTTAAGACTGGTTTCTGTGTTCTGCTGGGATCCTCAGGTTGCCCTTGACCAGCTGAGTCTGTAACTGGGGATCATGTTTTCTTCCAGGAATAGGAAAAATATTAATGTTGTTACAATATTGCTTTAAATATTGTTTTGTCTCCCTGGAGTATGGCTCATTTATTCTTGTCAGAGACTGTAATTACAAATTAGAAAGTTTCGTTTTTAAATGCACAGTTCTGACTCCCTGTTAGTCTTTGTTTTTTCTGTCACTCCAAATACTTTGATAATCATACCTGGACCATAGAGAAAGAAACTATATTTTTGTATAGTTAAAGCAAATTCAACAAAAGTGTTCCCAATCTACTTTATTGAACTGTTTCAAGTTTTTATGATGACAGTTTCAAGTTGGTACGATGACAGCTTCATTTTCAGGCCTTCCATGGATTCCATGATTTGGAATGCGCTTTATAAAAAACTGTGTGAAGGCTGATGTTGGCATGGATGGTACTGCTATGACCATCAAGACAGACCTAGGAGGAACTACAACTTCATTTTCCATGAAAAAATAGAACCAAATCCTACTTAATTTTCCATAGGTTTTAGTCACTCTTTTAATACAAGCATTTTATTGAGGTCTTTTGTCCTAGTCACGTGTCTTGAAATCAAGACAATTGAAAAAATTTAGTTATAACTGCAATAATTGGCATTTCAATTACTCCTTTTCATTTTTCTGAGGGAAGTGCCTCAGTTTGAAGATTGCAAATCATCTCAAATAATAAAACTATTTTAAGCCACTTACATTGTTCCTACATTGTTTCTAGGAACTAAACTGAAACAAAGTCTGATCAATGATGCATTAAATATCTTGGCCTATATATATAAACAAACCCCTCCAGGACTGGTACTTACACATTAACAATGTGTTATAAATGGGAATTAAAGGAAGAAAATATTCTAGCTTTAAGTGGTTTAGTCATTTGCATGTGTCAGCAAAGACTATCAGAAAATGATTATTTAAGCAGTTTGGTTATAATGGCCTGTTTTCTCTCAATTTTATTCCATTCTCCTACCTAAACCTTTAGTTACCTCTTTAAATAATGCCTTCATTCCACCATTGCTGTAATGGATTAAAGTACTGAGTCATGGCTGAAGAGAACTCAGACTGGTGCTGGAATTTCCTTGGTCTGTGAGAAATGAGGATTTGGGCAGTAGGCAGTAATTACAGTATCTCCTCAAGCTTTTGAATGGCTGCAGACGGACGTGCTTTATTCTGCCTGGAAGGCAGGCGGGCACTTCATCAGGGCTTGCTGTTGGAGCACTGCAACTAGGGCTTGACTAATGCTTCATTTTTCTTTGGTGTTTTTCTCCAACTCGGCATTGTATGCATGAAAGTGCGATCAGTCTGGTTGGATCAATATCCTCAGTGATGAAGTATTTTGCACTTATTTGATGTTAGTGTCCTATTATAATAAGAGCAGGTATTAACCTTGTATTTACTGTGCTCTTCTCTGTTAATGGCTATGGCACTCCAGCAGTCTCACTAAAGGGAGACAGAGACACTCAAACCAATTTATAAAATATTCCCTTTTGTCTTTCTATAATTTTGATGTGTGTCAAACACTTATTCGCATTTTTTAAGTGCTGTAGTCTTAAACCTTGAGCTTTCTCTATTTCTTCCTCTCCATCCTTCTCCCCTTTGTAAAAGAGAGGAAACTTTATGCTACAAAGGCTACAAATTATATGTATTCCCTCAGAAAATGGAGATTTTTTTGGTGAGGTGTCCTTTATTCCGCAGTTATTCTGAGCATCAATTAAATTTAAATTTCTACTCTGAAAAAGGTGTGCATCACAAATGCTCCTAGTTTGCACTCCAGGGAGCTTCTAATGCTCAGTACCAATACAAATTGCACCTATTAGTTTCCAATTTTGCCAGATTACTGCAGTTACAAATAATGTGACTTTCAGCAATCTCATGGGACTTCAAAACCTGAACAGAAAAAAATTTGTTAGGAATTTAAAATTATTTTTATGTTGAAGTAGAAGATAAAAGTAAATGTAATCAAAGATGATATATGGTTCAGTTTTGGATTAATTGAATGACAGGCAGGGGAGAGCTTTCCCCACCCCAAATGCTTCAGATTTAAATTGTGAAACAATGCTCTGGA
>VYZQ01059847.1:26541-104941 GCA_013400655.1 Mystacornis crossleyi
TGTGAAACACTGCGCTGGAGCATTTTTCAAGCTTATGACTGTCTCCAGTAGGGGTGAAATGTAGCTGGTGACAGTTATAAATAATGCAGGCTGCATTAATGCTCTGTACTGTGGTATGATTTGTGCTATAAGGAAGGTGAAACTCAGCTTTGGCAGCGGGCTAATTTTGAATGAAAGGTTCAAGAAAGCCATAATTTAAAAAATACTATATACCTGAAATTATTATTGTCTAAACATAAAGATTCAGCGCTGACAATTTTAAGCTGATATAAAACCTCATTTAGGGAAGAGTCAGTGCTTGTGACAGATCCCTGGTCAATATTTCAGTGTCATTTCTGCGTGCTCAGAGCAGCTGCTGTGACTGCAATTCACACAGCTCTGGTTTTCTACTCTCAAACAAAAGTAATAGAAGAAAGGTGGGTGCTCACAGCAGGTAACAATTAGCAGAGTGGCTCTGGGCCAGCCGAACTTAAATCCAGTACTTTTCTGTGACCTACTGCAGCACTGAGTTCTCCTTCAGTAATTTTCCTTGCTTTCTGACTTTCATGAATACCAGCTTGCAGCACCAAGGCCAATTCTTCCACGTGTACCCTGATGGTCTGACTGCCATTTCTATATAGCTCTTTATCTGGCTGCAGACTATTCTCACCAGTTTGTAGCTGCCACACTAAAGGTTTATTTTGGGAGAGTGAGGATCAAGAAGAAAGGACTTTGTGGGGAACAAATAACAATTAAAAATCGACATATTTACAAAATTGACCTTTTTTGCTTACATCTACTAACAGATGCACATTCAAATGATAAAAAAGATAACTTCTTGATTTATTTTTAGGTGTGATGGTGCTCCAGGGCAGACAGAACTTTGAAGTGGACATGCCTAGATAGTCTTCTGAGTGAAGAGCCCAGAATGCCCAAAAGGCTTTAAACCATACCCTCCTAAAATGTTTTATTAGAATTAAACTGAAAGATTTCATGCTTGAAACAAAACATTTGAAAAGACCCGTGCAGGTGGAGCCTGCGTTGGAGCTTATATGTAGTTCTTCAGTCTTTGCAGGTGAGTCTATAGACTAAAGCTTTGTACTGTCTAAATAAATTTTAGCACCAGCAAGGTCTGCTCTGTTCCCATTAGTCCCTGGGAAGCTCTACCCTGAGCAGCTCTTTCTTCCCCGTTTCTTTCTGTATTTCTGCTTGGGCCTTTGCCCTTCCCCTGCTCCCCACATCACTGTGCTTCTCCCTGGGTCCTGTCTGCCCTTTTCTCCAGGGTGCTCCAGTGGGCTCCAACAGGTGTCTAATCGGGTGATGTCTCTTAGGTCTCACTGCTTCCAGTTGCTACATCTGATGTTTTTATGAATTTGTAGCATTTGTGCCTTAGTTGATGAGGAAACTTAACTTACGGGAGCATTGGGAAAATAGTGAGCCTTGCAAACTGGTTTCACATCATATGGAAAACTAAGGGAAAATTGATGGCATAAAACTTCAAGTTGCTGGGTTCAGAGAATGTTTAACATGTATTTGCAATTAAACCAGGAGTTATTGTCATGAAACTGCTATCGGGTAATTGATGGCTCTTTCATGAGAGCTAAGATAACAGCATAGGTGCTCTACAAGTCACTAAATTTAATGTTTCTATTGCATTATTACAATAGCACTGTTCTTGATTAAATCATCCGGGCTCCGCTTTCGCTCCTCGAGAGCCAAGAGAAATCTTGGTGCTGATGTTGGTGCAGCTGTCAGCACCTCATTCACAGAACACAACCTGGCAACTCTCAAGGAGTTTGCAGTTCTTACAATGGAAAATGTCCTTTCAGCATAAATCAATATCCCAAAGCCGTGGAAAGCCTGTAGCAAGGCAAATAAATAGTTGCACTCTTGCCATTTTCTGCAATTACTGAAGTGCTGTAAACATTAGCAGATTCAGAAATGAATGAGATAATAAGTGGCTCAGTTGATGTAGTTATCTAATTAGGTTGGGTATGAAAGCATGCTTTACTCTCCCTAATTATCTACCTACCGGAAAATGAACAGTTAATAAAATGGAGCGTTTTAATTTTCAGGAGGAATGCCGATATGAGACCCTCCTTTCCTGCAAAAATCCCTCTTGAGAAAGCAACTACACATAGCTGTGTGGTTGGGGAAAAAACTTAGTATTCAAAGGACAAGTTATGCGGACCGGGATAATTTCGTTTGCATGAAGGTGTGGAGGTTCATGCTGGAATAAGTGATCTTGGAGTGGGTTTTCTTTGATTTTCCCCGAGTTCCTGACATTTTTAAGACTTTAGCCTTGTTATATGTGGCAGTTTGATTTAATGTAAGTTAGTATCAGAAAAAAAGAAAAGCATTAGTGTTAGCCCTGCTCTAACAAGAAATTGACCTAGACTTAGAGAGCTTCCTTCCCCAAAACATTTCTCTAGAACAAAGAAGCACAGATTCCCAAAGGTTTTCCATTTTGTAGGGAGGCATTCAAATCTTCAGTTTAAATTTTTTGCAAAATGTATAGGATGCCAAAATATCAGCTGTCAAGGTGTCTCATCAGTGTAGAAAAGCATCTACTGAGCCCGGAGAACCGATGAAAGCAAATATCCGTGCCTGTGAGGTACCAAGTAACAATGAAAACAGGGAAATAGAGACTCACTGTCAATCCAACACCTTATCTAATAGTACATTCATGTAGAAATCTTTCCTGTTACACACTTAAAATACTCTTCATTTAATCATCCAAACTCATCTGAACGTGATTTAGGAGTTCTGTACACTGCCACAACCATCCTGGTGTGTTCTTTTCTGGTTGCATTGCATCCTTATTTGCTGCTCTTTAGGAGACACAGTGCATTTCTGAATTCCCTATAGCTAGTTAAAACTAACATGAAGTAGACTGAAGTTAACATACGCGTCGTATGTGCAGTAAACCATTCATTAATTCCTGTGACAACAATAAAACATGTTTATTTATGCGGGGAAAAGCTTTCTTTTTCTGAATTAAAACCTCTCCTCTCCCTTCCTCTTCTCTCCTTTGTCTTTCTCCCTCTCATCTTACTATAGAAAGATCTCTTTTCCATGAGAGAAAATTATTTAGAGATCACTACACAAAGCATCAGCACTTCTAATTTTGTCTGGTTGCTTTAGACATTAGTAATGAAGTCCTGACAGCATCTAATTAGGCCACAAACATGTGTTCTGACAGGTCTGGTGAGAAAATGAATGATACTTTTGAGAGGAGCCCTTCCCTTGATGCTTATGTTGGAACTCTGGGCTTTAACGTGAAACAAAAGCATTACTGAAGGCACCTGGACGCTCAGCATGCTCATCACTGGCTCTTCTGAATGTGTGTTTCTATCAAAATAGTAACAGCAACAATAATAATAAGAGACGTCTGCCTTCCGTGCAGGGATGCCGCCCTGGGAATCTCCGCTCAGGATGGCACATCCTGGCTGCCAATTTTATTGCAGGAAACCAGGAAATGTTATCAAGAGCTGGGACAGATGGGATGGCAAGGAGGCAGGCGAGTGGGCTGGGAGCCAGGAAGGTTTGGTCATTAGAGCTGACTAAACTGACTTGCCCTTGCGAAAGTTTGCAGGATTGGCATTTTTAAATGGAAAATTTTTGTCTATGTCTATTGAGGAACAGCACCGCTTTTGAACAACAAGCACCTTCCCTGCCAGTCTGGATTTGTCACCTCACTTTCGGTGCTTCTTGGACTGGGCTGCAGGGCGAGGGCAGGTTCCTCCAGTGAGGCAGTGGGGTCTGACACGAACTTCTCACCAAAGGGCACCCAGTGCCCTCCGCTGAGACCCTGGGAATCCACTCCAGAGGACTGGGGGAGTCACAGCATTTCCTGACTGTAAGATCTACAGATGTGCCCACTCAGTTCTTAGCTAGACTAAAGACAGAGTAGCTGAGCTCATATTTTTTTAATTTCACTCTGAAAATGCCTGAATTATGTGAGCATATTTAAGGAATAAAATAAAAATACTGCAATCTAGCAGTACCCTGTGAGATTTGTGCAGTTTGCACTCTGAAAGGTCCCTAAAAACACCCATCTTGGTTTTTGTTTTGCAGATACTCAAGAGCAATGGTATCTGTTGTTCCTCTCTGTGGCACTGATCCATTAATTAAGCCAGCTCTTTCCCCCCAAGTGGGGGGACTTATATTCTGTTTCTCAGAAAAGTTGTCCCTATTTATTAGTGTATTTCTATACTTATTTTTGACAGATCTAGTTATAGCAGCTGTCTTGCTTCCTTTGCCTTGCTTTTTAAGCATGGAATTTTGATTATACCCTTGCCTTCTCTGAAGTATGAAAAGCCATTTACAGTATTGTTGACATGTCAGTTACAATGTCTTTCCTTCTGCTCTTCAGAGACACTCCAGAGGGGATTGTATTTGAGGGAGATCAAGATTTTCTGATGATTGCTTTTAATATAAGCAGATGAACAGAATTTTAAAATCAGCTTTTATGTTTGACTTCAGGGGAAAAAGAACAACACATACCATGATGGTTGAATATAATCAATCTTCATATACTTTCTTGTTGATTTTGTCTCTCCCTCCTTAATTTAATAAGATCTTTGTATGTTTACGTGAGGAAAATTACTGAGAATATACTGGTTTCTGCAAATATTCCAGTGCAAATTATTTTTTGTCTCATGGTATACGTCACCTTAGACCATTATGCATTTTTTTTAATTGAAATGTGGGTTACTAACCAGCCAAAAAAAATTTTCAACATATTTGGCAATGCTTACTAACTAATAGCACCAAACCAGCATGTAGGAAATAAGACTGGAAAACTTCCGACAAAGCAGGAGAAGGCTGGGATGTCTCAGCAGAGTCTCCTCTGCGCGTTTCTCAGCCGTTTGTGCGGGGAGGAGCACAACAGGCTGTGCGGCCCTCGCCATGCCGGAGGGGGCTGCCCACCCCCGCGGGCCCAGCCCGCAGGCGAGTGAGCAGCAGCGAGAACGGACTGGCTGCCCGTGCCCAGCTCACCCGTGCCACGCTCCCGGCAGGTCCTGGGGCAGGCTCTGCTCCGGGATACGCGAATGGCTGAGCTCGGACACGACGGGCAACCCTGACATTTACACTTCTTTACAGCTTTTTCCCTAATACGGTTTTTTTGCTCTGGTCCATCCGAGGTTTGATTTATAACTCAGTCATGTCTTAATCACTGAACGGGAAATCGGCAGTATGTGCTTTAACGTATGGTGTGACTGCTACAGACCCTGAACTAACAAGAAAGGGAATTTTCTAGATTAAACAGTAAAATGGAAAACCTTGGACAGTACTTGTGGTTAGTATAAGTACTGTTACAGTAGAATGACGTGTTTTCTTTCAAATACTAGGAAAAGTCAAATGAACAGGGATTGTCAGTAGACAATTCTCTTCTTGTTTTTCTCCAGAAATATTGATTTTCTTCTGATGGATCAAAGAAAAAATCCAATATCTTCACAGTAACAGCTAATAGAAAACAAGGAAGGAAAAGAAAATAAAATTGCCGAACTTTATGTCCCTTTGGGATTAAGGATCATGAGTCATACAAAGGGACACTGAAAGAGCAGAATGTAGAAGTTCTCTAGGAGGAAAATAAAGCCACAGAGATTTATTTTCCTCCCTCTGACAAGGTCAACACAGACATTCTCTTCTGCTGCTTCTGTGTAATCTCTCCATGAGAACCGTTTGGCTCAGCGAAACAAAGCAGCATGAACAGCAGTGCTACGAAAATATTTTTGTTTATGAAAACATGCATTTTTCATGAGTAAATGCAATATAAAGTGGTATAGTAGAATGATGCCTGTTGCAGTTGAGGCTGGGAGCTGTACTGTTTTCCGTGCAACAATGCCTTTTATACAGCCTGTGTTAATTGCTCTGTGAACACGTGGCCTGTATAGACACGGATGCTGCACTCTTTATTTTCAGTGTGACATGTTTGCCCGCGGCCATGCGGCTCTGATCTCTGCCCTGGGCTACCACTGTGAGAGCTCCAGAGAGTCAGTCATGTGTCTGCAGGGCCTTAGCGCAGAGAGAGGGCCTTGGCTGGGCGGAGGTGGGAGGGCAACCCGCCAGCTTCCTTGTGGCCGTGTGCCAAGGGCGAGCAGGGCTGAGGGGAGAGGAGGCTGTGCTCCAGCAGGGCAGTCGGGCAAGCAGGCCATTTAATTTTAGTCTGTCCATTCCAGCAGGTCTACACCTTCGTGCCTTAAAAGGTTACCTTGGTCTAGTTTTCCATATGTTTCATTTTAATGAAATCTGGCTTTGTAGATTGGAAACCTTTGGTGCCTTTTGAAGTGGTGAAGCGTTTCTGCCCTGAGATACTGGCCAAGTCAGGTCTTGTAACCTACGGCAGTCAGAGGAGAAGAATATGTATCCTAGTGTGTCCAGCAATTTAGAAACTCACTCTTGAAAAAGGAAGGAAATGGAAGAAAAGCTGCCTCTGGTAAAATGTCCAAACAGCCAAAATATCTAATACTGTTTTAATTTTGTTTTTCTGGCATATGCTGGTGGGGAGGACCTAGAGCAGTGTACTGTTTCAGCTCAGAAAAATAGGTAGTAGCACAATGCAAGATATCTCAGATGGAAAAAAAAATCATTGAAACAGAGCTTTGGAATATGTAATTTTTTATTTTGAAAGTTAAATATGTCTAACCACTGTAACTGAGAGAGTCAGTGAGCACAGACTGTCAGATTACAGAAATCCTCCTGTAATCCTCCTATCCTGGGTAAAACAAGCAAGCCCAGCATCCTGTTTCCCTTCCTACAAAGTAGATTCCCCATTTCCTTCTTGGGCTTCATAAATACACAATGTATGAATTGAAACAGAAACAATCTCTGCAGAAAATATTCTACTTTTTTTGAGCTATGGCTATGATCCTCAGGGCACTGTGAATGTCACAGGATTTGGGTTTGTGCTGAGATTACGTGGCTCCTTTGTTTTCATGTTCTCATTCCATTTCATGAGAAATTCAACTGTCTTTCAAAAATAGTTATTTTCACAGCTCTGTGTTTTTAAATTGAAACTGATAAGCCAAGTAACTGTTGGGGATAATGCTGACATCAGATTCACCATAAATTTCAATTTTACTTCTGTGCACTCACGTTCTAAACTTGCAGCCTTTTCGCCTGGATAATACATATTAACTTCTATGTTCTTCTGATTAATACCAAAGATATATTTATCTCCCTCATATCAGAATTGTTTTGACAATTATATTGTGCATGCACATTTAACCTCTTAGTATGGCATGAAAACGTATGTCAATTACTTTTTTAAATACCTACTTTATTTTGCTTGAGTGTAGAGCCTTTATCTTTGCTTTGCATTTGAATAAATGTTATAAAAGTGGGAAGAATGTTGATGACATTGAACACTTCAGTTCCAGGGTTTGACACTCTAAATCTGGTTAAAATCTAAACTCTTTGATATTTCTTTATCTGTACTGCCAAAAAAAAAAAAATTAGAAGTGTGGGCTGAAATTCTAAATGCTCTCTGAAATGCAGCAGCTCAGTGATTTGTTTGTTTTTAGCTATGATCTCTGGCTGTTTAACTAAAATAATTTTTGTTTCTCCTATAGCATTTTTCAGGCTAGTGATCGAGAACCTCTTGGAGAAACCGTGTAACCCAGCAGGAGGTTATTCAGATCCTGTCTTTACCACTATTTTTTAAAGTCCTATGGTTACAATTGCTGACAGGCTTCGGGAAGGCTGGTAGCTGCTTTGCAGTTCTTCCTTCCAGCAAGACCCACAGTGTCAAGCACCACATGCCTCTGTCCTGACCACAGGGGCGTGCTGCTGCAGAGCTGTTCTCATGTGTTCCTCCCAAGCCTCCATTCTAATAAGGAAAGTGCCAAGTGCCAGATTTCTCTATTGTAAACTAATGATTTCTGATTTGACAAGCAGAGATGAAAGTCAAATATTTTTTGGGGCAGCAAGGGAGTTCAATACCCCGTTTGTTTGACATTATTGAGGCATTTTGCTGATGGCATTTCTGCATGTTAACTGGTCGATTGTGAAAAGGTTTGGTGAAAATCCACAGAAACGTTTATTCCTTTAGAATAGGGTCTCAGGCTGGTCATGGAGTGCTTGGCCCATATGGGAAGTGGAAATGGTGCTCAGCCCTAGAGGAGCGCTCCGAGCTCTCCGGGCGGGAGTGGTGTGGTTAATGCAAGTACCAGGATTACTCCCCCTGGGGCAGGTGTGAAGGAACGCTCTTGTACAAAACCTTCTGAGACTTGGTCAGCGTGGCTCTGACTGCTCAGCGATATCACGGCAGGGTTCTGTGGCAGCAATTCCGTTCCGGTTATGCGTAAGGCGGATTGAATTTCCTGGGTAAAACCAGGCAGTTTTAAACAAACAAAGTGGAATTCAGAGTGGTGAAATACACATTCTTAATTCTGCAAACTGTAGCTGTTTCTTGTAATAGGGACCGTGTAATGAAGGGGGATATGCAGTACAGTTTTTCACAGAATACAGCCTGGTAATACAAGCACTTCAAATGCATTTTCCATATTACTGTGTGGGTTTTTTTTAAACAGACGCTGTTGGCATCACATCAGCCTCTGGTGTTTTGTGGCAACAAATATGAAGAAAATTGTCATAAACCAAGTCCTTAAAAAAATTGAAAGTGCTAGCAGAACTTAATTACTGGCAGAGGGCAGCAAGAAGAAAACTGACTGTGAGATGAATAGCACCCCTAAAGGTTTTAATTTTTAATTAGAGATTAAAGAAAGCCTTTGCTGGGTTGCCTAAGATCAATAAGAAATACAGATAATTCATCCACACTACACTATGCACTAGCGGCATAGTTATAAATATTCAAAAAGAAAATGAAAGTAATATAAACAGCCCTATTTTCTGAGAACAATAGTTTCAACCTCTGACACTTCTATATGCTGTGGTGTACTGCAGACTACTCAGAAACAGTGGCCACATTCCAAAGGTCTAGAAATATGCAAGAGAGGAAATATGCAATTAATGATTGCGTATATTCATCATGACGGAGTTCTCCCCGAAGGTTCCTCTGGTGAATTTTTGCCCGGCAGGTGAGGAGCTGCATGGTTACATAATGACAGCCCGGGGAGCACAGCTCACTTCGGTGACACAGAGCTTTTGTCTGAACTGTGGCATTTTATTTCTTTGCTTAATTTTTGCTCGGATTTAGTTGCTAAATTACTGACCTTTATCTGCTCTGAGACTGCTAACCTGAATTTATTAAATTAATAATTAATGTATTGAATTCTGGTGTTTAACATAGCTAACAATCATGCTATTCTGTATGAAAGAATGAAATCAGATTCAATTTTAATTCAGTGAACCTTTGATTCCTTTGTGTTCTGAATAATGCTAACATGGCTACAATTATTTTAGCTTCATACTTAGATAAGAGTATCATGTTGGGGTTTTCTTAGATACCCTTCCTTTTGACACATGAGGTGGGGTTATCTGTGTTATCTCCATTGACAATTTTCTAAAATAAACGTCGTAACCAAGGGAGACACCCGGTGAGCTGCTGCGTGGCTGATGTGAGCTCTGCCTGCCCTGTCTTTGTGACGATTTGCTCTTAACTCCTGGCGCTGCAAGCTATCTCACTTTGCTGCTCACAGGTTCACAGAGGTGCTGACACGATAGCTTTTCTCTTATGAAAGCCAAGAGGATGTAAAATAATACTGATGGGAATGAGGAGCACGTAGTGCTGGTGCTGTTTGCTGCAAATGCCAAAGATAATAAAGGGGCCTTCACTGAGCCTGGTTGTGGAAGTATCTAATTCACTACATAATTAATTAGTACCAATTACCTTTATAAATCAAATTAACAAGACTATACCAATTACCCATCATTCTGTCAGTACTGCTGGCTAATGCCATGGAAATACTGTCTTTTTTTTCTGGTTTATATGTCAGAATGCAACGTCAGAGACAGAAACAAACTCACGACTGAGGCAGACAGTATCTTCTAAGAGCGTTTCAGAAAGAAACTCGTCACCTGTGTAAAACTTCAGAAGAAAATATCTTCTGGCAACAAAGTCCTTGGGTGAGACTGTCTTAAAATATGAAGAATTTTTGTGTGTGGATGTGGGGTAGATGGTGCTGTCTTCAGCTTTTGGAGCTGGCAGGAGGAACAGGACACACAGTCCCATGAGCAGCATGCTCAGAGCAGCTGAGGTTATTGGCTGGTAATGGGTCCTCTCAGGGGCTCCTTTCTGGGGATGCCCTCTCCCACAAATCTCTTATTAAAGACAGAAGCTCCTAGAAAGCTCATGAAAGGTAACAGCTCTATGCCTCTCCATATGGCAGCTTTTAGAGAAATGTTGAGTAATATTCCTTGTATTTTACTTTGTAGCAACTTTAGTTGTCAAAAATGCAAAAAGGCATCTTTGCACTTGCTATCAGCACAAGGAACTGTGGAGAGAGGGGATTTGTTTAGCAAAAATTGTTTAAGTTAGCTGTTCTGACAGATTTCTTGGTGTTGCTCTTTAGCTGTTAATATTCTCAAGAGAATGCCAGAACTGCTTATCTTTCAGCAATGGGAATAAAACCCTTTTCACAATAACCCTGGCTTAGCAGCCACACATTGTTTATGAGCTCTTTCCCTCTTGCCTGCAGTTAGCAGAAGGAGGTGTCTGGGCTGTTATGATTCTGCCTGCAGTGTTCTTCAGCTGACGTTGCTGTCTAGAAGCACCAAAGGCAGGGGGCTGTGGGACATATTTATACCAGGGAGAAGGCTGCAAGAAATCCCGATATGATTTCAGCACTGGATGTCATAGAAAAAAATTGTTTGAGGTTATTGTTGCAGAGGAAGAAATGAAGTTAAAAGGTGAAAACTAAGATGCAAACAGTGGATGCGGCTGGCCAGAAGCATCTGGTCGTCAGCCAAAGCATCGGACTGCAATAGATACAAAGTGACATTTCAAGGTGAACAAGTTAGTATGGCTCTAGCATTAGATAGCTCCAAAGTGTGCATTCAAGAATGAGCATTAGAAGAATTATATAAGAATTTTTCTTTATAACTCTTGTAGCTGTATACATCTTAGAAAATAGTGAGTCAAGGAGAACACTTTAGTGTGCGGCTGTAGAGAGACTCCTGAGTAGGGTTCTGCAACCGCTGTCGGTGTGGGTGTGATTCCCAGGCTCCCGGGAGGGCTGCATGGACTCTGCCGTGGACATGCTGTGCCCCTTGAGTGCCCTTCTTTCGGGCACATGGCCTTGCCGAGCTCTCCGGTGTGAAGATAATAGTGACACAGAGCCATTTGTAGCCAAGCAGTGGTACTGCTTCTAAATCCAGTGCGCCTTATGAGTGTCCTTTCTCCTTGCTGTGACTTCTATTTTGTATGCACACCGTTGGACAATACACATTACCCCAAATATTTTAGAAATTAATGTACTGTATCAATATTTTAAAGAGCTCTGAAGTTTTTGAATGTCATTGTGAGAGGAGGCATAGCAGGGAGGAGTTGGAAGAGGTTTGGGCTGTCTGCCCGTTTTGGTCACAGATGTGCTGTGTGACCTTGGCCAGCTGTGTAGGATCACCTCAAGCTCAGACCCTTTCTTGTGCTGGGAGTAGTCCTGATGTCTGCAGGGAAGACTTCACAGGCTGTGAGATACTGTTCAAAGCAGTAGAGTGTGATCTTTAATATTTTTACCATACTTTTGTCTGTTAATCATTTATTTCCTTCACAGAGGTACTAGAGATTAGCTGAGCATCTCATACTCATAAGTGAGAGGGCTCTTGCTCAGGCAGAGTGGGTTATTGCCATGTAGAGAAGGTGAATTTGAGGTCTCAGCAGAAGTGTTTCAGTAGAGTGGTTTACATCAAATCTAAGCAACTCCAATTTCACTATCTGCAAATTAAAATCTTACAGTGAAATCCAGCAGCATGTGGGGATTATCCAGGTGGGGTGGGGTCTGTGGGTAAAGTCTGTGGAGGGGTCAAAGGGTGAAGTAGAATTTCACAGTATTTCCTGGGGTTCTCTTCCTTTTGCAGAATTCTGTGTGACAAGTATTATTTTCATTAAATATAGCATTAAAACCCAAACAAAACCACAAATCTGATAAGAATAATTATGTCCAATGTGTTTTTGTTGTAAGGTGGGAGAGTTCAGGGTTTTGATTCCAAACCTCTCTGGCAAAGCCTGCCACTGTACACGGATTTTTAAAGCACACCGTATGAAGGAGACTGGAAGGATGGACAGAGGAAATACAAATCTCAAAACAACAGGAAGGCATAAGGCTTGAAGAAAAAAACAAAGAAAAATAATTACTCTGTAACAACTATATTTCTAATTCACATCCATAACCGGGACTTCTCTCTATGCCTTCCCACTCTAGGAATTAAACTTCACAGGTTTCAGAGTCTTTGCTTTCCTTATGGCTTCTTTGACCAGCAATTTATGTCGTGTTTCCCTGAATTGAACCATTAGGAGTAAATTTAACACATTTCTTTAATGGAAATAATTTTGAGTGAGAGCACCTTCTGGTTTTTCTGGCACTCCCTGGGCCGTAGTTCAGAGAGAAACCAGAGCATGTTGCGCATCAAGAGACACCGTGGCCTTTCCAGCAGTGAGACGGGTACAGAACAGTAAAGTTTATTTTTTATCTGGAAGTCATGGTATACAAGTCTGAATCACAAAAACAGAGATACTCTTAAAGAGAAGTGTGGTAGGGATTTCATACAAGGAACAGGAAGATATTTCAAAGTCATAGGGGAATTTAAGCTGTCGGGCAGTAATTGCAAAAATTGGAGTTGAGCCAGCATGCAAGGACTGGTGTCCCTGACTTTTACAAATGGCTCTATGAAATCTTAATGATGAGAAAATGTCAAACACTCAGGCTTTACTTCTCAGGCAGAATGTCATCTCTTGATGTCTTCCAGGAGACCTTGCTGGGTTATTTGGTCCCTCAATAATAGGAACATTTCTATGAATCACTAGCATAAACCCATCCAAAACCTCTGGTTTTGTGGAAGGCTCCCATTCAGATTATTTCACTGCTATGGGATTTGAAATAAAAATTTTCTTTTAAAAAGTACAATAAATATATGTGAATTTAAAAACCTTGCAAAACTGAAGAAAAATAGAAGTTGCCTTCATTATGAAGTATCCTTAAATCGATTATGCAGAAAGTTTAAATCCTTTCTGGTGGTCTCTAGAGTGAATGTGGATCGGTAAACTGTCATCCTGCTATGTTTGTTGATCAGCTCAGGTGGGAACTCAAATCTGAATTTCCTGTGGTATGTTCTACTGCCCCCAACATCTACCAACAGACTTGATGTGCAGTCCTAATGCAAAAAGGCCATCATTTGTCAGTCCGTACGGTTCTAAGAGAAAACTTGCTCTGTGAAGAGTGCTAGAAGCAATTTTAAAAGAATTCCAAATTGTGTAGGTTTTTACTTAGATCAGAAGTTTGAGGACTTAAAATTAAACTGCAGAACATCTCAAACGTTTGTTGTAACTTTTGTCAAGATTAAACTGTCAGCTGCAGAGCTTTAAAAGAAAATATTGTTTTCTTATTTTCTGTAACCGTTTTTTTTTCCTAAGCGGCACAGCAAATATGGTAATTTCATCATGTGTTTATCCTGCAGAGCGCTCATAAATTTAAATAACTGTAATAGAAGTTAGGATGTGGCTGATGTCCCTTGAACTGCCCAGTGCATATTGACAAAAATCAGGACAACTTTATAGGCAAATTCTGATCTGTCACCTCCTCGCAGACTACGGCCATGGTATTAATGGAAAAAGGGTACTGCCGTGTTTGATCAATTGTGAGCTGCATCGGGAGCCTTGCCTGATGTATTGGTATATTTCCACCTTTTTTCACTTACGGACCACTTAAATTTTTTGTATTGGTTGAATTTATTTTCCTGTATTGCAAGTTTGAACCTACTGATAATGGGCTTTCTACTCTTAGTTACCTGTTACAGACCCGTTATAAATAGTGCAGAGCCCCTGCCAGGGGTCCACAGATCACAGGACTAAACCCTCAGGTTTACACACAAACCTCTGCGGGATGGATGCCACTCTTGGCTGGACTGAATACTTTATAATATAAATATAAATATATATAAAATACTTTACAGCTCTTTGTGTGTGTCCTGCATGAGTGGAGTCATAAAAGAACTAGGGAATAGGTAAGTAAACTCTCACTCAGCTTTTTCGGGCTAAGTCTGTAAGCGTCCTGATTCTCACCTCAGTTCTCTCATTTCCACCCAGGGTCACCTACAGTGCTTTTTTCTGACTGCTGCTTCCACAGACTCTTCCAAACATGGTAAGTGGTTTAAAACTGATGTTTCCTTTATGCCTCAAATGTTGAATAAGCTTTCTGCTAAAAGAAATGACTGTGTGTGGTGGGGTTCTGCTGCAGTTTGCAGGAGTTAAACTCTATAACTCTGTGTATAAACAGTTGCAAATAACTTTACTCCTTTGTTTTTAAGCTCTTATTCAAGAATATTGCATTGTTACATTTTATTGTGCTGAAGTCAGAAAAATTAGGTAGTGCTTGCAGCTGAAAACACTGGTTTATTTCAAGGTTTTATATACATTACATATTTTTAAAGCAGTGAAGATGTAATTGCAGGATACAGCTTCCAGGTTTTTTTCTCACGCAAGATCCTCTTGCAAGAGTTGAGGGATAGTTTTTCACTAATTTCTCTGTGCACTTCAGGTCAGAGGCACTAGTATGTTGAAATCTAAAATGTTTTTTCTTAGAAAACAAAGTACAAGACATTAAAAAATTCAGCATACACTAAGTAGTCATTATAAATAGAAACTCAGTTAATGCAGGTGAGTCTATAATTTCTTTCTGGACATACAAGCAGGGTCAGAAAGGCCAGAAAGACTGCAGAAAGGTGGACAAAGAGCAAAGATAGGGGAAGTGTATGAGGTTGTGGACAATAAATATATATATAAGCTGTAATTTGGAAGCTGCATGGGAGAACTTGTTCTTAACAAAAGGAAGATGTTTGATTTAACTGGAAAAGTTCACTGAGATTTTTTTGTCTCTGAAAAGTAGAAGAGTATAAAGGGGAAAAGAGAGTGTATCCAAAAACTACTGACAAAATTGTCATTTGGCTCTCCTGGGAAGGAACTCTGGCAAGAATGTGAGACAAAAAGGTCAGAGAAATAATAATTGGAAATGGCTATTTATAGCCACTACTGCATACCTCCTAGGTGTTTCAGCTTATGAAAATGCAAACTAAACCAGGGGAAGTTAATGCAAGAAAGGTCAAGGAAATAGCAATTTCTAAATGGAGTTAATTGGATCTTTGTGGAATCTTTGGAGTGGGAAAACCATTTTGTAGCTAGAAAAAATAGCTGTAGAAAACATAGAAAGTATTCAGATAAATACATTACTATACTTCTAATAATGTTTTTTTGTGTCTTGCATGAAAATGTTTTGGATATGCAGGAGGAAAGCATTGCAAGTCCATACCCTCTTTGCAGAGCAGAATTACTGAAAACTCTGTGTTCCCAGTGGAGTTTGTTAATGAAAATACAGTGATGAAAACGACTGAAGAAATCTCAGGTTTATGCTCTGGGCTAAGGGAATGAAAGCTACGAAAGATCTTCACTGAAGGCATTACTAGAAGTTGTACATTAAAGACCAAAGCAAATCCAACTTCCAGTTCTTCTCATAAGATAAGAAAGCTGGTTTAGCACTATCAGGAAAGCTTAGGCAAAAATGACCAGACCTGCAGAGATCCAGTACAGCCCCTGTGCAGGAAAGGCTGCTGCCCTCGGCTGCGTTTCAGCCACTTGGCAGAGCAATTACCTTGTCCAGGGGCGTGAGCTACTGGGGGTTCTGAACTTGGAGAGGTTGTCTAGGTGTGCCTGAATCAGGTCATCTTGCTTTTTTATTGAGGTGATTCCGCACTGTTTTGGCACTGCTCAGACTCACTGAACTTTAAAATAGCGCTGCTTTGCTGAGTTTTTCTGGCTAATGAGCTTGTCTTTCCGGGGGAGTACGACCCTCGTTGCCATTCATCGCCACACAAAGCTTACTGAGGCTCTCCCTCCCTGACGCCCCCGGGACAGTGCCGACTGTGGCACTCTTAAAAGCAGAATTGAAGTCCTCACACAGAACTTTTCTGTGAGAGCTGTGAGTGCCATCAAACTTTCATTGTCAGGTGCTCTTTGAAAGGAACAGTACTGTACCCATCATTGCAGACTTCTGATATCCTAACTACCTGCGAGCGATTTGGGTCAAAGACCTAGTGTTTGAGCTTTCCTTTTTCCATTGAACTCTTAGAGTTTAAGAATGGTGAAAAGAGCTGAACTGGGAAATATCACTAAAACTTAGAAATAGCAGTTGAAGGCATTTAATCTTTCCATGACCATTAGTAATTGCAGGGGAACCACCTCTGCCAAGCAGCCAACAGGCGGGGATTGTCATAACTGCAGCAGACTCTACCTGTTTCAATGTCTGTGTCTTTTTCAGGATGTCCTGGGTTACAGTGTATTCTATCACCATTTTCACGAGCTGCTGAAGCCAGGTGTAGCAATGTTCTTCGCCTCCTCCCTCCGGACTGTCTCCTGTTAATGGTCCCGACAATGCCTCGCCCATGCCTCACAGATAACTCGCTCCTGAACCATCTCCTGTTAATGGCCCATCAAAGCCTCGCCCAGGACTCACCGTCCCATTGTGAGATGCTCTGTGCTGGGGGAAGGAGCCAAGCATTCCCACCTGGATAGAGTCCAGGGGGTTTGGAACGGCACAGCAGCCTTTCCCACTGAATTCCCAGAGGAGCAGCCTTTCCCACTGGATTGCCAGAGGACAAGAGCTACACAACCACCACTGGACTTCCCGAGGAGGACCAGACCTTTCTACAAGATCACCATTTCAACAGAACCACTTCCAAGAGAACTGCAGCTATCACCTGACCGGACTGCTGCCACCGCCCTGCCCGGCAGGGTGTCAGGGCGTACCCTGACTCTGTCAGCTTAAACCTGTGTTGCTGTATTATTGCTCTGTTATATATAAATATATTAGTAAAAGAACTGTTATTGTTATTTCTCATATCTTTGCCTGAAAGCCCCTCAATTTCAGATTTATAATAATTCGGAGGGAAGGGGGTTGCATTTTCCATTCCAAGGGGGCTCCTGCCTTCCTTAGTAGACACCTATCTTTCAAAGCAAGACACATGATGATTTTTTCCAGATGTATACTTTTTTGCTCTCTAATTTATGGGAGAATAATAGATTAGTTTATACCTTCCTGATCAATTTTTAACTGACTGAACAAAAAAAATTGCTAATAGTGTTTCAGTTATACTTTAAAGTTTTTCGGAGTCAGAACCTTTACATTTTTTGTGTGTGTGAATTCATTTAGTAGTGCAAGAATTTTCAGTCTGTGTAGTACTATGTGCATAAAACCTCTTTTCTAGACTTAGTTAATCTATAAATTCAAATGTCCTTCCTTGATTTTTATTTTGCTTTATTCCATTGGTTGGAGGCTGTTATGCATTTTATAAGTGAAAGAACCAACTTTGAGTTGTCTTGGTCTCACATGAATTTATTTTTAATATATCCCAAATAACCCCACAGTAACTTTATTGAATTCTCTTTGTAATAATGTTTGATTTATTAAGAAAGACAAGCTGAAGTGATAAAAGCCTTGGAGAAAATTCATATTATTTTAACTAATTGGTTTCAATGGTGTTAGGTTAGCAGGTAAAATAATATAAGGCACTTTCTATTTCATCAATTAGGTTCCAGTTCTGGAGACAGAAAGCAAATCAGAAGTCAAACATATAACTTGAAAATCTTTGTCTGGTTTTCTGGAGTTTCTAGATTACCCTTAATTTTCTTGCCAGCTTCCTAGTTCAGTAGCCTTGTGCCAATAACGAGTGAACCAGAATTTTCTGCTGCATGAAACGCTACCAACTGGTTGACTCATCAAAACCAGTTCAGGATAATTTCTGGGGTCTTTTTGCTGTGATTGATAAATATGGACACGGATATTAACACACATCTTGGTGTTCGACTGGCTGGAATAATGAATAACTGTCATGAGAACCACAGTTCATGCGAGAGAAATTCGTGATTCTGTATGCATATGCTTTTTGGATCTTCTTCTACAACAAAACTCAGCAAGTCTAAGTACTGTGACATAACAAGGTGGGAAATGTGGCAAGGGCAGGCTGTGAAATGTGCTGCTTTGTACAGAGTTTCTTTTTAAGAGTGCAATACTACTGGAACATATTTATTTAGGTTTAGATTTTAGAGTTTTATTGTCGTCTACAAAAAGCAGTTTGGTCTGAAGCTCTGATTTTGAAAAGATTTTGCTTACTGTAATTTTCACATTTTCCCTGGAACTGAATTTTCTTTCTCTGTTGGAAATGATAGGAAAAAAATGTTCCTCTTGAGGAAATGGTTTTAAAAAATATGGTACTAAAATGAAATATAAATCATGCTGCATCTGATGAACTAGCGAATGTCTAGGACGCTTTTTGATGCTGGAACGTTTAGGAGGAAAACTGAAGTCCTTGTGGGAGCCTTAAGGACTAGCAGAGAACTCTGAAGTACAGAAAGGGAACCAAGAGGAATAAGATGCTGGAGGACAGACAGAATGCTGCAATGTTTTCCTGTTTATGTTTTTAATTTTATGGGTTGAGACATACAAATCTGAATGTCTTCTGGTGAATTTAATTAAGTATGAGAATTGCCTCGTAACTAAGTGGCAGAAATGGCCCAAGGGAAAGACTAGATATTGACCTATGTGATCTTTCCAAAAGTATGCACAGCCTCATAAGAGCTAACGAGGACACAGGAAAGCATGATTGCAAGCAGCTGAGAAATTTGTCCTCTCCATTTATAATAATTTTGAGTGTATAATTTGCACTATGAAAATGTTGAAATATGGTCTATGATCTATACAGAAGATGTTTTCTAAATAAGAAAGGTGTTTCTTTTGCAGAATTACTTAGTATCATTTTTCACACACTTATAAAGGAAAATGTTTTTGGTGTCACGCTACCCATGTTCAACATAGATACAGTTCATGTTTTTTTTTTGTTTCCTGCTCCAGGAAAATTTCTGTCCTTAGTGTTACACTTAATGCTCCTCAAAATTTCTTTTTCTGGCTAATGACCTCTGTCGTTTTAACTGATTTTTTGGGTAGAGGAGCATCAGATTCTTTCCAGAGGTTCTGGTACTTATCTGTTGTGATTCATTGTTATATTTACTACTTCACTAGTGAAGAGGGAAAAAAAAATAGGTCATAATCTTCCTTCTGTAGATCCCCTTTAATCTTCCTGATATATTCCAACTTCATGATATTTAGTGCTTCCAATATGTTACTTGCTATCAGTTTTGGTCTCTCAGGTGGCCATCTCACTGTTTATTATGGTTTTTCTAAAGCACTGATAGTGACCTGCACTCTTGATCAATTGCTGAACTTAATTATACCATATAAATCATTTTGATCAATATAATTCTCTCCTAAAACTCTTGATGCACTGAATAATGTTCTGAAAGGCATTGAAACAAAGGCAGGAGCAGCAATAATTTTTTCTACTTTAGTGACAATATTTTGGAAGTAAAACAGTGGAGATCTATTGAAATATCAATAGATAACAAAACAAATGGAAAACTGTCCAACAAGTGAAAAGTCTTTTCACTCTCGTTCATTGGAGCATGATACCCGATGTAGTTTAAAGGAGAAACTGATGTTCCTACCAGTAGCTGGACATAAAGTTATGCATGTTCTTCTCCTGTTCTAGCCTCTAAATATGAAAAACCCAATGGCGGGAAAAAGGCTCTTCCCTGTAGGGCTTAAATAAATAAATAAAATGTTTTGTTATTGAAGATGTTCTGATCATGGTAATGTTTGAATATTTAAAGTATAGAAAGGTTAAGACAAGGATGTAGCTTCTCTGTCTTCAAAAATATCAGGTTAAAGGCAAAGCAGTTTGTGTAATAATTGTTGTTAGTATTTTTATTTCAGGATGGACCTCCACAAGGTAAGAAATTGAAAGAGAACAAACCTAATAGCTGCATTAAACCAAAGCGTTTAGTATTCATGGTGGTACTGTAATACACAGTGTGCTGGGATAGCTTTCTGTTTTTGCAAAAGATAAAAGAAAATTAAAGCCTTTTTTAAAAGTGCTATTTTCTCCATTGTGAGATCTAAGTTTCTCTATTGCTGTGCTCCTGACAGCATTGCAGTAGAAAGGTATGTTGTCTCATCTAGCAAAGTAGCCTAATTAATGTAATTCTCTATAGGTTAGAGTTCAATTGTCAATTACCAATATTGAAAACATAAAATGTTTTTTTTCTTTGTATACGAAAGCAATCAAATATGCATTAGTTTATGAGTCCCATAACTCCACTAAAAGCAAAGATAGCAAGAAAGGGTCATCACGTATTTGAATAAGACAGTATTTTTAACAACTTACAGCATAATTTGAAAACTATTTTTTCCTCTTTCAAGAAAATTCCCTAGGAAGACATCACCTCTGCGCTATTCCTGCTTTTTTTCTACTGCTGCACGTTTATGCAGTGTTAAAATCATATGAATCATTTGCAGGTAAGGTCTCCTGGCTGGGCCTGGGACCCAGAGGAACAAACACCTTCCCTCTGGGGCGCTCTGGAGCTCGAGGGCAAAGGCATCACTTGTGGCTCTTTGGTGAGAACACGGTGCGTGGGTGTTGGTGGTCTGCCAGCCCAGGGATTGTTCTTCAGCAGTGGCAGCAGGAGGTGTGGTTTAGGGAGACATCAATGAACTTGTTAGTATGGAGAGAGAGAACCAAACCCAACGAGGCCAAGAGAATAATGGATATTATGAAACGTAATTCTTGTCAAAACTGATTTAGGAAAAGCAGACAATAATTGAGATAAATGACTACGCTCCACTGCACCTCTTCCTCCCTTTCTTCCAACCCCCCAGCACTACAGCGGCATATGAATGTGCTTTTGCTTTTTTTAGAGTTGGCTCTTTGTCAAGGTTATCATTACTTGACTTTCTGATATTGTGTTGTAAACCTCCAGTCCAATTCATTGGTGTCGAGTCTGGAATACAAGGCATGACTTCCAGGGCTTCTTTTAGCAACATGCACTAACCGACCAAAAGCAGTCACGTGCACTTCAATAAATGCAATCATTTGAGGGGTTTGGAGTTCATGTGATTATAAGGAGAAACAAATTCCATCAGGCAGCAAGCAGAGACTCCCTACAGCAAGTGGGAATGCTGGGAAGATCTGTACTGAGGAATACAATTTTCTCCTGCAGAAGTTTTAAGTGGGTTTGTTTTATAGAAAGGAACTCTTTCCACGTCAAATTAATAGTGTTATGTTGTCTCAGAAATGCCTGAGCAATCCCAGGAGACTGTAAGTGCTGTCATGTTTGGGGTCATCCCTTAAGGTAGTCCCCAGCCTGGTTACAGGGGCCAGTTGTGCCGCTGTGTGTGCAGACAGGTAAGCTTCCCTTTGTTCCCGTTTCCTGGAGCGGGGTGCCCTTGGCAGAGGTAAAGTCGGTGTTACAGCGTCACGGTTTAACCCCAGCCGGCAACCAAACCCCAGCCAGCGGCTTTCTTCCCCTGGAGGTGGCCCGTGTGCGTCCTTGCTGGCCGTGCCCTCCTGCTCCGCAGCTCCTGCCGTTCAGCCCGGCCGGGATCCTTCCTGCGGCGCTGGGGCGGGGAGCAGAGCCCGGCCAGCAGCGCCTCTGAGCCTTGTGCCGGCCACCGCCAAACCGCACCTTCTGCAGCAGGTTCTGCACAGAGCGTTTCTCCTTCAGGCCTCGAGATCACGCCCGGTTTAAATCCACCCTTATTGCTACACCAGTTTGGCAGCAAACTTTATCTACAATTTGTAATTACCTTACAGCCCCATTACAGCAGACACCTGGTACTTGCTGTTACATCTAAGGTTGCGAAACAGTTTCCATAGCAACAGCTGTCTCTGCACAACACAATTTTGTGGAGCGTTCCCCTATTGGCTAAAAAACCTCCACAATTGCTTTCTGTCCAAGGTTTAATTTTCCCATCAATCAATTCTAAATTAATTTGAGGTGAAATAATATATTTCTCATTGGGAAAAAATCAAGCAACCCAACCCATTTTCTTCTGGGAAAAACTATTGCAAAAATAGACAGGCTGAGGACTATTAGTATTGCTTAGACTGAGAAAAAAAGTTTGTCTTTTATTTAGTTTTAATGAAAGGAAGAGAATATCACGGGTGTGTGAGGCAGGGATTTTTTTACCATATAGTTTTACTGTCTGTTCTTTTACGTGACTTGTTTGATAGCTTTAAATACTTACTAATTTAAAAAAGTAGCAGCTATCTGTCTGAAACATTAACTTTTTTTTTGGACGCGTTTTGTACTTTGAATAATAGATGTCCAAACACTAAAAATGAGCCGGTGTGTTCAGGCTGCATCCCTTTCTGTGTGTGTGTGTATGGTTAGAATCAGCCAAAGCTAGTGCCCTGCTGGAAGATTTGGAGCCTCCAGCTCTGAGTGTATCCACTCTGACCTGTATTACACCCAGGATTTGCTGCTTCAAATGTTTTTAACTTAAGTTTAGCAAACCGATTTTCTTCAGACTGTACTGACTCCCGAGGAAATCTACAAAGCAAATCTAATATGAAGAAAAACACCACATTAGTTTTAACATTGCTTGCATTTAATAAAATGCATTGTAAACTGATATAATTGTATTATTGTTGCTTCAGATCTCATTCTGTGTTCAACTATTGTTTCTTAATTCTATCATTTGTGGATTTCTTTGGTTTCTCAAGTTCTTTGTAAACTCTTTGGATTGTCTTTTGGAATATTCTTGACAGTGTACTTTGTTCAGTTGGGTAGATTTTAATCAATATAAATCCCATTTAAAGAATTTGAAAGACATAAATCACAGCTATAAAGACTCAAATTTGGGGGATAGCAAAATACATTAGGAGTCAAGATATATTTTTGTTCCTTTTACCAGTACATACACTATCAACATAAATCCGGAAATGCAGAGTCAGCACTCAGAGTTATTGACAATTTCTTCTGCCTCACCTTTCTGTCCACAGCACCTGCAGCAGAATTAGAGACCTTCCATTACACTTTCTGGTTGCCAGCATGACCCCAAATGCCCTCTTATCCAACAGGTGTCTTTTTTCTTTAAAAAATGACGCACAGGTTAATTGCATGGTTACATCTTGGGACATCAGAAGAAAACAACAATGTTATTTATTATTTTTGTATAAATATTACAATAATTTCCAGTAATCTGAAGATATCAGATCTGTTGATGTCACGCAATAACTTCCTATTCAGGCTCAATATATGTATCACTTTTTATGCTACTATGCTTTTTGTGTGAGGGAGTAATTTGATTGAAATAATTTATTATAAGTATAAAGTTAAAAGCATTAAATAGTGCAAAAAGTCTGAATACTAAAGCTGGTAACATTAACATAACGTGACTATGTTTTTCATTTAGCAATAACATGATTATCATTGCAATTTCAATGCATTCAAAATGAGAGGCTGAAGAACTTTGGCTGCAAGTCTGAGGTAGAGTCAGTGTTTCTGAAAGCTGTTAAAATAACGATAGAGACTCTGGAAGGCGTATTTTCCAACATACTGTTGGTCTGGGAATAAATTCTGCTTGTAAGAGCACCAGAACATATATTTACTTTTAAAAAGACAAGGGTTCAAAATCTTATTTGATAAATATTCAATTTGTCATTGTCAGATTCTATTGGTGTTAATGAATGGTGTATTTTGGACAGTTGCATTGCACAGGAAATACCTACTTTTCCCGTTGACATTAAAGAATGTATTTTCCAAAGTGTCAGGGATACTTAGTTCTATTGAAATTGAATTATTTTTGCAATTTTAAACCATACTCCTTTAAACTGGTAGTTCAGCAGCTGATTAGCACAAAGGCACATTTACATTCACGTCTTCACCCTTCTTTGCAAACTCATCCATCAAGCTCAGACACTCTGAGTTTTTATTATATTTTTATTGAAACGTTCATTTATAATGTGAGAGTGCAAAAAGCTTGAATATGTGAAAGGAAATAAATCACTGGCACCTAAAGTATTATTCTGAGAAACTGAAAAGAGGCCATGGACCCTCTGCTGCTTCTGTGCAGATGCTGACTTTTAGAAGCTGATGATGTTACTGAGCATCTGCTGAATATGTCAGCTTCTTGAGCCTGCTGGGTTATTATTTTTCCATTAGAGCCGAGTTCCTGGGTTGTTCTACAATAGCAACACAGTTTTTGCAGACGCCACAAATTATGTGGTAGTATTAAACCAGCTTTACTCTTGGTGTTTGAATAACAGAAGGAGGTCAATAAAACAGATGAAAGTGGAGGTTTATAGAGACAGCTCCAGCTAGAAAGGCAAAATGATGTGTGTTGCATATTCAACAGCAGGCAGTGTTCCCATCAAAATGAATATTCAGGGTGCCTTTAATAATGAGACAGGACATCAAGTTAAATGGAAAAACAACACATTTTTTCCTGAAAAAGAAGTGATTTCCTGGGTGTGTAGGCAGCTTCTGCAATTGCCTTTCTTTCATTACTATGTTTTGTGCAGTGTATTTCCAAACACTTTTTGTAAGATGATTTCTCTTGGAATGATTGTCTCCTAATGTTTGTGGCTTGACATTAGTGTTTGATGTCTGAGGTTGCTCAAGAAAGTTTAAAAACTAAGAAATAGACTCTTTTCAGTCCTCCACATGCAAGTTGTTTTTTTAAGTCAGGTAGCTCGGAGAAGGCCAGGTGGACTGCACTGACATGTCTGTGTTGATCAAACTGCTGTGCAAATTTTTGGAAAGAGAACTGATTTTAACAGGACCGACTTCCTAGGAAAACATCGATTGTTATATTTTGACTGCTGACTGGCACTGATGATGTTTGAATCTGTACTGCCCACTACAAATGATCTGTTACAGGCTTTGCAGAAGGCTGACCAGTTTCCAATTCCCCAGCCACCACTTTTACTGCTTGCAGCACTACAATAACACTGGGAACATTTTGTACTTGAGGTTTCCTTAGATTTTGGGGCTTGTAAAAAAATTGACAGTAGTCCAGAGAGCTTCTCAGCTAATTTTCTGTACCTGCTGACTTGAAACTGTTAAATTTTTCCAGGTGCTATCATACATCTTCTTCCGTTACAGGCCACACAATTCTGTTTTGTTCACAGATGGGTATGTTTTATTTCTGATTTAAATGTAGCATAAAAAATTTAGAAGCTTGTATTAATTTTACAGATTGATGTTTGTACTACCTGTATAAGGCACCTGGCATATGCCTTGCTTACAATTCCTTTTTTATCAGAATTTGTTTTTAAGCACATGTTCTTGATATCTGTGAACGCAATTGCCTATTTGAGTCCTTCAGTGTCTATTATCAGCCCACCAGCATTATAAATATTGTAAAGTCGGTATTAACCTTTTGCTTTGTACCATTTTTAAAATGCTTGTACATTTTATTGATGATTAATAATTAATAACTGCCATTCTGTTTTGTTTCCTTTGTTTTCAACTGTACTGCATTACTGGTATCCAGTAGGATTTTTTCCTATTTTTTCAATTTGAAATGAAGTGTTCTTGGCAGAGATGTTTTTACTGTTATACATACATAGGAAGTAAAAGAAGGAAAATGTTTTGGGAGATGGTTAGTTTATAATTCTTGTCTTTTTTTATTTAAATAGCTTTTTTTTTATTTCAGAAGAAAGAAGTTACAAAGTACTTCAGATTAAATAAAGACTGTATTAAATCAAAATAATACAAAGAAATACAACCCCAAAAAGAAACAACTTCTCTATTAAAAGAAATCTGACAAATGCTCTGATTATAAAAGAGGTTTTATTTAGGGGTAAAAGAGTAAGGTCAAGAGTTTTCTTTATTTTTAATTTTAAGTTTCAACTTCCTAACTAAGCACAGAAGTCATGCAAATGAGGGAAAGGTGAGGCAACTGAATAACTTGAAAGTGAAACATTATGTCTCATCTTGGAATCAGGAGGGAATTCAAGGAGCTATTTGATACCGGCTGTCTTTCAAGTTTATTAAATAGGATTTTTTAGTTTCTGAACTTGCACTGGAAAAAGTTCTAGCTGATGCTAAAACTACTTGCTCTATTTAAGGCATTGTGCTTCAGCGTGGAGGCACTTCAGGCAATGTCACCTGACGGGGAGCTCACCAGAGTGCATTTATTACACGGATTGTGGTCTTGTGTTTTGAGGTCTGTGGAGAGCAGGACTCGCTAATTATATATCTTAACTTAGATTGAAAAAGAATATTTAATAATACTTTTACCAGAAATATCAGATGAAGTTTTACAAAAAGCAGACTTAGTTAGAATGACATTCTGTGCCACCAGCAAGCTCTCATTGCACGTGTGTGGCCCGTATGGCAACGCCAGGCTCTTATCAATATGAGGAGCACAAGCAGTCTGTTATCCACACTGGGAGCTCGGTGTGTTGTTCCCAACATTAACCCACTCTTCTGGAAAACAGCTTCCTGAGTTGACAGTTGTACATGGACTAGTGTGTGTAAAAGTCATTAATGGACCCATTTCCTATGTGTTTATTTAATTATTCCTTTTGGTCTTATGTCTATAAAATGTACCTGGCCATACTTGAACTCACAGCTTAGCTGTGCACCATGCAGAGAAAGGCACTTGGCTTGCCTTGGCCGTTCATGACCTGCACACCCCTGTGTTTGTACCTCTCTCTGCAGCAGAACGTCTGTCCTCATGCTCTGCCCCATACTTCCCTTCTGTTGCCTCTTTCTAGAACTGAAATTGTTGTCTTTGGATTTTAACACTGGCCATTCTCCTTTCTGCTGTTCTGACAGGAAACACATTGAAATCCTCATGATAAGTATCACGTTTGCATTTTTTTTCATTTTTTATAGGAAAATTTTCTGGTCCTTATGTTTTTTTTCCCCCTCCTTTTAAGCATTTCTTTCCTTTTCCTAATTCTGATGCAATTTCTCACATTCTTCTTTTTCAAAGAATAGACCTTTATAGGAACCCTCCATATGGTCACTGCAACGAAAAGCAACATGGATAATGCACAGGGTCTACTCAGAGTTCATCCAGCTTGCTGGGTTTGGTTTAAAAGGCCACTAGACCCGCATCTACATAGTACAAAAAGCCTCAGGCTCAATTAATACAAAGCAAATGAAATATCTAGTTATAAAATTCATGGTGGCACCAGTCTTCCAGTAATGAATTATACCCTAGGAAAGGATATGAATTCTCCTGAAAAAAGAAAAATGTAACTGTTTGTGACTAAAATACCCTCTATCTTCACTCTTAAAGTATGCAAAACTACATAATTTGTTCTTCTGGTTGGTTATTTTTTTTCCTCCGATTTTGGAAACAAATCACATGCAAACCATCAATTACTAAGTTGCATAAATGTTTCCAATATGACAGAAACCTTGCTGTTCTGCTGTTGCAAATAGCAGTTTCTATGTTTCAGTGCTGAAAAGTTTCCATTTCAAAACACTTTTAGAAACACTAAAAGGAAAATAATCCCATTTGCTAGAAATTTTCCAAGTGTAGTATTTCAGAATGACTTCATGCAATTCAGAAATAGAATGACATATTTCCAATAGACTCAGGACAAGAAATATTTTTTAAAAAGATATTATGGGATGGCTGGAATAAGGAGGACTTGGTCTCTTTGCAGCAGATATGATCTCAGAAATAAGAGCATAAGGAATGCCATCCGGCCCATGAAAATCAGCCATTGAAATGGTTGCAGTATCAAAGAATAGAACCCACTAACCTTCAGCAGTGTAATGAATATCGTTCATATCACTTCAAATAGGCTGGCAAACTGAAGGGTTTGTTAGAGCAAGAAAATTCTCTGCTGTGAGAGGAACAAAACTCTCCGGTTTCATTAATGGCTCCTGGTCTTCATCTGATGCAAAAATCCTAGCAATGCAAAGCTGGTGCTGAGTTACCATTCCTGTGATGGAAATGTGTGTCTACAGCTGGAAATGTGAAACCTCCCGCAGATTTTCAGTGATCTGTTCCTTAGATAGCTGGATTTTCTCTTGGCGCTTAAAGAACCCTGTATTCTTCTCTGGAGATAGCAAAATATTGACAGTGACAGCGATACATACACCACAAGCTGTACAAACTGAATTTGTGTCACATCACCTGATAGAGGTGATACAGAGCCTGATAACAAAACTGAGCATTTCCAGCCACGGGAAAGATTTTCTGCTCTGCTGTGAACAAGGAGTGCCCGGATGGTTTGGAAGTGATTAGAAAATAGTTACCACTTTAGAGTGCAAGGCTTTTAACTTGGCCTGGTGAGTGTGTGTCTGCCTCCCTCAGAAATCGGTGACAAACTTTAACCAAGGGGAGCAAACCAAATCTGCTTCTCCTACCGGGCGATACATTTGTGCCCGGGAAAGTGTGTTACTGAATCCTGCTCTGCCACACTGGCAGCTATTTCAGCTGTACATACAGAAAATATGGGAAGTAAACAAAACTCTTCTCACTCAATAATTTAACATTGGACTCTGGGAAATGAGTGAAGTTTTCAAGTATGACCTTCATTTTTAGGTTGCCCATGCTTTACAGCTATCTAATATTAGCCATTTGCTTTTTCTGGAGTCAAGAGGATTGAACACCTGCTTTTTCTACCAATTACTACTGAAAGTAAACTCTAGATTTGTCTTAGAAAAGAACCCCTCTGAAAACCAAGTCGTGAAATTTGAGACATTTTTGAAATATGACTTTTAATTTCCTGCACTTCCATGTCCCCGTCTGTACAATGGCCATCCCAGCTGGATGTAGAGGAGGCTTGTCAGCTTAGTTAGAAACTGGAAGGAAGTCATTAATACTGTTCTCAGATTGCACTATAAAAACTCAGAGTGTGAAAGGCCGTGGTAATTCCCTTTCCCCCACGGAGCTCTTTTCTTGCTGCTCTGTCAGAGGAAGGACTGCACTTCTGTTGCCCTTCAATGGATTCGCCTCTAAAGCTCACAGATATTGGGTGCTGTGCAGGAACTCAATCTCCACGGCAGGTAAGTGCCACTGCTGACTGCGTAATTGTTGTCAGCTCAACCTTAAGGGATCTGTACAGCCCGCTAAAGGATCCAGTGGAAATGATGGATATTGGCTCGCGCTGCACTTCTCCATCCTTCCACGCCCATCGGCCAACGCGTGTGCAGAAAGCAAGGACTGTGTGTTAGCAGTGGCCTCTACCAATTGCACAGAACAGGGGCTCTCTGCGGGGACCTTTTCCAGACCCATATTTGTCCCCTACAAAACGGTTGTGATGTTTGTCACGTAGCATCTACTGTATGTCCAAAAATGTCCCACTGTGAACTGGCTGGGCTGGCTGTCAAATACACTGAGCTCTTCTAACTGGAATACTTGCATTGAATAGTAAATTCCTGGGTCTGTATTTACCTTTGCAATGTCTAATTAACTCTGTGTGAGATTGGTCATTCAGGCTTCAGGTTTGTAGGAGCTACAAACTTAATTCTCTGTTAAATGCAGAGAGTTCTCATTTTAAAAGTTATCTTTTGTGTGTTGAAATTTAAATAATTTGAACCTCAAGTAGCCTTTGGATTTTACATAATTTTCTCCCTGAGTTTTGATGAAGCAGTGAGCCTGCACAAAAAAGGTAAAATTGTTCAGCTGACCAGCCTGTGCAGGCCTGTTTGTGAGTAAAACTTTCTGTTTCTTCAGCAGTTGAAAGTCTGTGGGGATTCTGATGACACCAATGGAAGGCACCTCGTGTGTGCACCGGAGCAGCTCACACCGCGTTGCTGGAGGCTGCAGACGGAGGGAGATTGCTGTGCTGGACAGCTGGACAGATGGACAGCTGGACAGCTTCCAGCGCGTGTTCTTCAGTGCGCCGGGGCCGCAGGTAGGGTCACCCATTCTGTGCCAGCCTTTGCATGGGTTAATTTATACGGAACTCCATTTATGAAAGATTAGACTTTCACACTCTTGATTGATCTGTCCCAGGTCTCTCAGAAGTATTGCGTTCTTGGTAATGTATCTGCTCAAACTCACAATAGTACAGTTTTATGTCATTAATAGTTTCTGATTGACAGGTTTGAATTTCTCATGGCTGAAGTAGCCTGAATTTCAGATTTCTGAACTTTACAAGCTATACTAGGAAACTGCATAGAGAAAGATTTCCACTTCTAAGATAGGATTAGAGGCAGAAGAGGTAAAACAAACTGCAAAATTATTTGATTTTTTCTAAGTAAGGTTCTGACTAATTTATTTATTTCAATTGTTCTATTTGAAAGCAGAATATAATACTTCCATAAATAAAATTTAAAAATTAGCAGTAGAAGTAGTTGTCTTCTTTTTGTTACCTGTTTGACTCATTATGTTATTGCCTGGAAAATCAGCAATAACAGAGCAATACCAAGGACATTTTTACACACATTTACCCTCTTATGTTCAGTCTCAAGTACATTTTTGTTTCGTATATTGAGTCCTTGGGTTTATATAAGATGACCCTCCCCTCCCATGTTTGTAGATGAATGTGATAGTTCTTCCATTATCAATAAATATTGTTTATTAGTTTTGACCCTGCCGATGCATGTTGGGGTAAAAGAGCTCCGGTGGGGTGGTGGAGCTGAACCCTCCAAGTCTGTACAAACCAGATAATTAGAGACATGATAATTGGAGATGTGAAAACTTCTCTAGCACAGGGACACATTTGAGTGGTTGTGCCTTTGGCCTCTCTGTAAGGAAACTGTTTGTGGAAAGAAGACTGTACTTTAATAATATCAGATTTCATAAAAACAAAAAAAGCCGTTTGTCTATCATTGAATAGGGTGTCATAATTCATGTTCTGGAGAAAACAATGCTGAATTTTAGATCCAANCATAAGGAAACTGTTTCTGGAAAGAAGACTGTACTTCAATAATATAATAAAAACAAAATTTTATAAAATTTTAAATTTTAATTTTANATAGGGTGTCATAATTCATGTTCTGGAGAAAACAATGCTGAATTTTAGATCCAAATTTAAAAATCTAGCACCCTCGATTTCCATATTAAAACCTAATTAGGTACGTAGCCAGAGCAGCAGCAAATCTGATATTACAGCAGTTATTAATTCTTTATATTTCCACAATTTCGGAGACCAGATACAAATCAATCTGGACATCAAATTTTAGGGGCAGATGTGCCATATGGCATCAGGGCTACAATTGTTTGGATGTGTGAGCTGATAGAGGAAATAGTTGTTCACAGTTCTACTCATATAACCTGAATGTTCTTTGGGTTTTATTTTGAAATATTTCAATATATTTCTTTTATGCAAAGACTCCAAAATGCTTAAAGTGCTTTTAAAAAGTCTCCTTTTAAATAACTCAAATGATTTTACTGTGTCAGTGGCTGAAAAACATAACAATAAGTACTTTCCTTCTGGATATCACACATTTAAGAATATGCCAGCTCCAGTCTAATCACTTTATAATCTGTTCTGCCAATAAATAGGACATTGAGATTTAATAAAATCTAATGTACTGAATGTTTCTTCTTTTGCAAAGCATTCCAGACTTTTTTAGGATTTACTTGAAATATTTAGTAGTTGCTCAGACATAATTCTGTAATGTTGAGCATGAGATGTTAAAATACATATATTTTCTGTAGCTGTAGAAACATTATGCTTTTATTCAAGTTCTGTTAATGAAAGGGAATGGTATTTAGAACTCTGTAATGAGTCTTCAAGACTGGTTTATATCCACTTCATATATCAGAAAATGCACTGTAATTTTATGGCACAGTATAAAATTGAAGGACATGAAGCCCTTTTTAATCCCATGGTTGCAGAAGTTTAGATCTTTCATCATCAGTCAGATGGGGAATAGATATATTCCTCATTATGCTACACATGCCAGTAGGACAGGGACACAGGTATCAAGTTTCATTAAGAAAATTGTGTGTAAAGTTTGCAATTGTGTCTAACTGCTATACTGAAGCCCCAAACTGGGAAAAGATATTTAAAGTTTAAAAAGCACTGGGCACTTGCGTGGCGGTTAAATCCTCTGTAATCCTGCCTGGGGAGGGTGCATACAGAGCTCAGTGTTTCATAAAGCAAGAACAGTATTTTCTCAGCTGATCCACCTAAATACTTCACATAGAGAAACTGAAGAGGAATTTAGTGCAATTCTAGTCTTCAACATTAAACTAAGAACATGCCCATCATTTTGAAAGTACAGATTCAAGCTGGAAAATTGTCTCATCTCTTCTCCCTCTGGCACAAAAACGTTCCCTATCAGACGTTTTTAATGCATTGCAGTGAGAAGTATTCAGTGTGTCAGTGTTCAAATAGGAATGATGGTGATACGATCTTATTAGCCAAGAGGCTTTATTATACGAAAAACCCTCCAAAAATTCTCATCGTTTCACCTCAATATTTTCTTATCTAAACCCTACCTCTATATCTCAGTTTAATTTCCTCAGATATTTCAACTTACAGTCATCTACCCTATTGTGTACCTGCATCATAGATGTTGATGATCTGTATCTTTTTGGTGGGAGTCTATAGGGCATTTACGGCTTCATTCCAGCTTTCATTCCATCATGTTAGTCTATTCAGATGCTGAAAGCAGTATATTGGAACATACACTGCAAACAAAATGTAGAATAAAATGAATACCTGTTTGTGTATGTTAGATACTGAGAATTGCTGTTGTTATTTTTG
This sequence comes from Mystacornis crossleyi, assembly GCA_013400655.1. Taxonomy (NCBI): domain Eukaryota; kingdom Metazoa; phylum Chordata; class Aves; order Passeriformes; family Timaliidae; genus Mystacornis; species Mystacornis crossleyi. The sequence continues at coordinate 59,158 of VYZQ01059847.1, forward strand.
ATGTATGTATGAAGGGTTGAGAATTCAAAAAATTTTTATAATGCAGATGTAAAACTTGTTCCAATGGACGTTAATCTGGTGGGTAAGACTCCAAACCAATAAATGAATGACTTGCTGCAGATATTCCACCAGCTTTCATATTTCAGTATGCATGCAAAGAAAGGAAAGTGAACGGAATGTACAGGGAGACCTGCTGTTAATTTCTTTCTTATTTTCAGTTTGTTTAATGTATAAACATGATGCTGTCCAGACATAGAGGGCATGCATTTTGTGGGAGTGTCCTGTTTATCTTATACAAAAGACCTGTTCCCTTTCTAGTTACAGTCAATTTTTAGAAATGCTTTCTTACTAATGGCTGGTTCTTGGTTATTTTTAAAATATTTGACCAAAAAGACATCTTCTGAAGCTGTGTGGGCTTCAGATTAATCTTTGCATTGCTCTCTATCTCTTGGATCAGTGTTCAGGTTTTTGAAACTTGACCTGTGGAAGATACGTGAAGTAGTGTTTAAAAAGTTTCTAAGAAAATAAGCCGGGGAAAAAATCCTTTTCCATTTTAACTGAAATTTGCTAGCTAGAAATGCTCACAGACCAAAGAAATGAAAAAATCCAGTGTTTTCATGGGAGTGATTAACAGAAACAAAGATTACATGTCTTTGAGCTTAAGATAAATACATTTTTTTCCCCACGTAGTTTTAAATTTAAAAATGCTTTAGAAGATTTTATTCTTAGGCAATCTCTTGTACAATCTGCCTTTCATAGACTTATGTACCAAACGCAAATTGACCCCTACTGCAGTGAGAGGGTAGGAAGAGAAAACCTTTTTACGCTGCCAGGTCAGTGTAATGGCCGGGAGGAGTGGGCTCAGTAATTCTTCCTGGTGACATTCCAGTTGTCCTCCTCTGTTGTGTGTTCAGACTCCAAGAAGCAGAAGGCTAAACAAAGATCTTGGTAAACTATTCCTAATGAATTAAAAATACTTGAAGACTCTCTTTGGAAAGGGATAATTAAGTTCAACTTGATCTCCACTGATTAGAGAAAAAGTGCTAATAATGGTTTGATTACCAGGAATTTTAAGTGCAAACAGCCTTCCCCCCACCGCCTTTTTTCAACCAAAACACAGTCATAGACAGCAGTCTTGATAGAGCTCCATTTAATTTAAAATACAAGCATAGTAAACACGTGGGGAGCAGAGGAAAGCGTTATCGATTTCCATGCCTGACGCAGCACCGGTGTCTGACAGAGAGCTGGTTAGAGGAATCCTCTGCTGGGGGAGAGGTGCCGCTGCTGTGCCGGGGCCGGCTCAGGCCGGAGCTCAGCCGTGTCAGCCTCTGCCAGCGCCCGGCACAGGTAACGCTGCCTGGCTGGGGCGGGCTCGGCGTTATCGGGACGCGCTGCAGCTGCCGGCAGTCACAGCGGCTTTGGCTTTGGCTTTTCCTACTGCTCGGGAAGTATTTGGCAACAGGAGCTGGTAGAACATTCTCTTCTGAAATAAAATCCCCGTCAGATAGGGAAAGTCAGCCCTTTCCTCGGCTGGAGGAGAGGACCGGGCCGGCTGCACGCGAGGACAGTAGAACTGTAGGTCACAGCTCGTAAGGGTTTCCCGTAACAGCTTTGCCCCAGTGCGGGCCCTGAGAGTCCTCCAGGCACGAAGTGACCAAGCCTGCACTGAATCCTGCTTGACCTGTGAGTGAGCCTGTGATAAGGCTGGGGGTTGGAGCTACAGCAGAGTTGGAGTCCTGAAACTTATTGTATAAGCTTCTGAATTTGAAACATTTTAGTGGCTTTAATAGTTAAGATTGAACTGCTTTTGGTAATTACAGATACGGCTGCTTTGTATGGTTTGTCAGCCCAAAGTGTTCATCAGCCTTAGTCTTGGGAATAAAACATGTCAAATTTATTTGAGACAGCTCAGCAGCAGAGTGGAAGGTCCAGCAATTGCCATTAAAATGTTGTGGATGTGGTTGCAAATGACAGGGGGACAACCTTACACAAAGAAATCCAGACAGCACAGGAAAACCTTTCCCAAAAGACTGTAATTATTTTGACAGAAGATATTATGTGCCAGATTTAAATAGTCAACTCTTGAATTGTTGTAACTAGTGTCGGAACAGATTTTACAGCTCTTGGACAGTGGCACTTTTTGTGGTAGGGGTGACAAGTGGATGTGAGCCTCTGAGTCAGAATGCAGGATTATACATGAGAAACTTCCTGGTCATTTGCTTCACACGTGCAGTTTGATCCAAAAGGGTTTCAGTATCTTGCTGGACGTAGTCACTGTTTTGTAAAGCTGTAGCAGAAGTCACAAACTCCAGCTGCAAATTTTGCGGCTTTGCACATTTACATTTATTCCATTGTATGTAGTAATTTATTTTATTTTTAGGATATTACAAAAGCCATTTTAGTCTTACTTTAGCTTTTTTCCCCCTTTACTCTCTCCTTCTTTCAGGAAGGAGTTAAAGAAGTCAAAAAGAAAATGGAATTTTAAAATTTTCTTTATTTCTTACTAGATAAGCGTTCTTTTGATTGAAATGTCATCAGGTGAGCTACTTCAGTGATTTTTCTCTATCCTTATTTGCTAATATTTAGATGCCTTAGTGTTTACTAATATTTAAATGATCCTCTTAGAAAGGGAGGCGATGGTAGAGAGATATTTTCTCTAAAAAATAATACATGAAATACCTTTTCTTTAAAATATCACTGCTAGGACTTCAAAGTAAAACAGTTGTTTATTCTTCTCTGGAACCCTTCTAGAAACTAAAATGATGTACCTTCTCTTTGAAAAGCACAATTTTTTGCTCTCTCTCAACTACAAACTCCCATGTGGGAATGTGTGCTTGAATTATGCAATATTCTGAAGGCAAAACAGTTTATTCTGAATTTGTGAAAATAAATAAAAAGTCACAAAGTGGTTTCTTCCATTTCATCTTTTCCTTTTTCTGTTTCTGTCTCTTATGGGCAGTATTTGATTATTTGAGTTTTTAATTTTTTTCTGCTTGTACTGACATCGAGTTCTCCAGGAAAACCGGGTGGAACCGAGCCTGCCTGGAGAGGAGGTTATGAGGATTATAGTGGTAACATGTGAGAAGGCTGAAATTGGGACCGGCCAACCTGGCCTCAGAGGGGTCTGAAGGACCTACCCTGAGGCTGGGTAGACTTTTTGCAGCTCAGAAAATTTATAAGTTGGGGAAAACCAATTCTAGAATGAAAGATGTGCCTACGTGGAGAGTAGGCTGGGTAGAACTGTGTATACTTAATTTTTATTGTGTTCTGTTGTAGTGTTCCTTTTTTGCCTTTTCTGTTTAAGATGGCAACGCTTTTAGTTTAATTCTGACGAAATTTGTCCTTTTGGAGTTTAAAACCCATCAGTGTTTGAGCTTGCTACAGGTGAAAATCGCTGCAGGTGCCCTGCAAACCCCCGAGCACCTCAGAGTGGCTGTTTTCACTCACTTCGGAGAGAATTGTACTTGTCTCCTAACTGTACCTACCTCAAGGGTTCTGCGTATTCCTCTGCACGGCTTTCTAGAGTGCACGAGCAGCAGTGGCTGACTCTGCCGTGCTCTTATTAGGGGAGCTCCAAACCCTGAGCCCCCTTCAGACAGCCCGTGGGTATACAAGCTTCATGATCAGCTGTCAAAAGTCACCTTGGTGTAAAATGTCACAGAGGATGATTGGTCACAACAAGATTTGGATTCAGTTGTTTTGCTTACAGTTATTGTTGAGAACAGCAATGTTTCAGTAAGATACAGCAAATTCAACAGCTGTAACCGTTCCTTGCTTCAAGTGTTCTCCAGGAAAACGAAATGTTTAGGGGTTTATGGTGCTTTAGGCAAACCCTTCTACGTTGAGAACTCCTTTCTTTCCTGTACCGCCCTAGGTATTTTGCTATATATTTGTGCTACAATTCCTTTAATGCAAGTAATGTCTTTTTATTAGTATAAATAATAGTACTTATTTATTAGATCAACATGCAGAGCTAGGTATATGAGGAAAGAGAAGACGATTTTTAAATATTAAATAACTATTACCTTCACATTTTTGTTGTCTAGAATTATATTCTGAGCTTTTAGCCAGCATCATTCAATTGGAGAATAAAAACTGGCATCTATATGACTGAGCAGCAAATCAGAGGTGCAGAGTGGTCTCTTCTCAAATGGCTCATAAACTGCACTTAGCTACCAGGAAATAACTCACAGTACCATTAAACAGTGAAAAAATAGATAAATTCCAAGTTTTATTTTTTCGTTTTAAAGTAATGGAAATGTAAGAGATGAAGTTTTTCTAGAGAAGTATTCACAGTGCCCTGCTAGCCTAATTCAGTGTTCTGAAGGCAGCTGAGCTTCTGGCTGATATGTTCAAGAGGAAAGTTTTAATACGACAGAATGAATGCTCACTCGAGGCTATGTTGACATGCAATGTCAATTTTTGCTATAATTTGAAAAGCTCTGGATTTTTGAACTATAATTTCCACCCCCCCTGCAGTGTTTCAAGTAATGAAAAATAGTGTTTTTAGGAAAACCAATCTCCCACCTGCAGAGCAGGACAGATTTTGAGTAATAGTTAAATAGCTGTAAGCTGCAAATCAGCATTAATTTTGAGCAGTATTGCTAAGGCTGCTGCCAGACTACTTTTTTGTTAATTGACATGTTAGTTGTATTACAGAGAATTTTTTCCTTCTAGAAAAGTGGTTATTGCTGGCAGAAATATATGGATTGTTTGGGATTCTGTTCTCATTACTTCTAGGAGTGACAAGAGCAATAGACGCCCATTTATGCCAAATCAGCAAACTTCTAAGGGTTTCCCTGAGCAGGAGAATTAATGCAGTTTTAAAATTATCTTTAAGTTATGTTGATTTCTTTTCCACAAACATTATGGGAAGCATCTACTACATTATCAGCACAGCTTGTTTAGTGTAGCAAGTAAAAAGAACATCTTATATTTCACATCATAATTAGTAAAATTAGAGCTCCAAGTTGACTAGATCCATCTCATTTCTGTTAATCTCTAGCTGGTGTATTTGAAGCTGCATAAAGAGAAGGCATAGATTTTTCCTGAATCTAAAATAATGCATAAATAATTCATCTCCTAGAATTCCCTGTCTGGAAAGAAGTAAAATATAAACTTCATTATTTATTACAGCATGTTTTGGTTACAGTCTGCAAGTAATAGCCATAGAAAAAGATTACAGAGGAAAACAGACATTTTAAATAACAATAATTGATGAAATGGTTATATAAGCACAGTACTTGAAACATTTCCAAAATTGTAAATATTTTGCTGTGAAGTGTGAGTTCTTACTTTCACTATTCATCAATTTTTAGAGAAGAATGATTTTATCCTAGAGTCTCGATAGAATGTTCTAATTCTTTCTCTGAGGGAAGATTGAGTTTATAGGAATTTGGTTGAGTATATTATGTTCTGATATTCTGGATATACTTTTTCTGAAGACTGTGAGCCACAGTGGCCTCTGCCCTAAAGGAGAGAGCCCTGTGTGCGGGGTTACTCAAGAAGACACTCTAAATATTATTTTCTGAGTGGTTTTAATAACCACTTGTATGAATTCACTTATATTATTAGCATATTTTTGAATAATTATGTTAAATATATTACAAATTACATAGTAAGATTATAAATGTTGTATATTACACTACAAAATTATATTTTATATTCAATTTCAATTATTATTTACAATTATATATGAATAATAATATGTGCAAAAATGAACATGATAGTAAGATTATACCAGTATGAAAGTTGCTGCTGCGAGCTGGGCTCTTTGGGAGGGTTTTCATGCTGAGGAACCAGATGGGTGGGCACCAGAGTAGAACATACTTCTTTGTCTAAAATAACATGAGTGGGAGACTACTTCTTGTTAGTTTAATTAATGAGGTCGGTGAGATTTTTCTGTGGAGACTAACTGGCCTTTGCATGATTTCACATTCTTATAACCAATTATTCTGAGTTTAAGGGCAATGTAATCATTTTGGCTAAGAACTTTAGAGATTTAATGTTGAAATGAATATTTTTGCAGATAGAGCGAGACTTTCTGGAATTCAGTTTTTGCAAAAACTCAGGATCAGTGCTTTAGGTTAACAGACCCACTGGGTATTTCCTGCAAATTGACTTTGCAATTCTCATGTGATATTCAATAAAAGTTAACAAACACCCCAAGTCCTTCCTTCAAAACAAAACCCAGTTCCTATCTCCCCCCACCCATTCAATACCCAAAGCCGGTGTAGTACAACTTATAAGTTTGGCTGGGATTTATTCAATGAATACAAATTTGGAAGAAATGTGTGGGGTGAGCATGTTTGCTTTTTTTCTCTTTGCATTTGTATAGGGTCATTTTTTTTCTTCTTTCAGACCAAAATTTCATTTTGTGTATATCTTACTCTCAGCAAGATTTTTAGCATTATGTGTGTTTAAATAAGGGGTTTTGCCCAAAAAATATTATTTTCAGGACAGACCAAAAAATATAAAATAAAGCTAAAATGAGAACGTCTTTAAGGAAACCATCTTTGAGATAGAGGGTAAGTCCCGATGAGATCTTGGAAATGCTACTTGATACTGGGAGAACCTGGTCAGAAGTTAATGCATAGTAGAAAGTTGACTCTTCCCTTGAGGCAGCCCATGGAACGGGGAATTTGGGGAATTTCAGAGCAGTGCGGTGCATCTGTAAGAACAGCGCATGTTTTTAAGGGCGCTACCACAAGAGCGGCTGCTGTATTCCCCTGGGAAATCCTTAATTGCCTGACGAGTCCGACCGAGGTTTTCCGCGCGTTGTGTTTCTGCTGTGTTTGCAGAACGCTCCCATGAGAACCAAGGGCTGTTCATGCTGCCAGCGAGCCTCAGGGTCACCCTCAGGCCGTGCACTCACAAGGGTGGCCAGAAACCCTACAGTTCAGAAAGAAAAACAAAGCCCTTTATAACCATCTACTTTGAATTGTTCAGATGTTATAGAAGCGCTCCTAGACGATGGCTAAGATGACTCCATAAAGGTCATCTAATGGGATTTCAATAAAAATTATTTCTTAGAAGAATTTTCTCCAATCCTTCAGAGTGCAAAGGAATTTGTACCTCCAGGCTCTGGAACACTTCCTGTTCTCTCACAGCACCTCTCCCACTGGTTCTGCAGAGTGAACGGGAACCCACAGGTTACTGCAGAATACCGTGCCAAACCTTTGGGGGTGCTTTCAGACCACCCTAATTTTATTTGTGATCGGCTGCTACAACGTTAACATTATTTGACACGCTGTTCACTATTGCCTTAGCTGTGGTGTGGGAGTGTTCCATGCAGACGGTTTACAGTGAATTCTGAATATTTTTTTTTGTTATTTCTGGATTTTTTTTTGAACTAGAAATAATGTGAATATTTGTGTTTCTTGGCATGTCAAAACTTTGTGTCAAACCAAACCCAAAATATAAAACAAAAAGAGATATTTGAATGGACATTTTAATCCTTTGATTCCTAAGGCAAGCTGCTCAGGGTGAAAGCATCAGAAATGAGAAGGTCATTTTAAATGAAAATGTTCTGTTTCTTCAAACACTAGGAGTTATTTTTTTTTATATAGCTCTTGAATGTTAAGAACCCTTGTGAAGTGGCTTACTTCTGGAATTTGATTGAAATCAAACCTGCAGGGAAAACCTAAGGGTCATAAGCTGACAAGAAGTGCAACCAACTCCTGAACATCCAGATGCAGAACAGAATGCATTTTTCTCACTTTTAACAAGGTGGCATGTTACAATTCTTCCCCATCAGTGGTGATAAGAGCTGAAAATTAACTTAGACCTGGGTGCAGGTCAGTAAATTCTGGCAATGCAAATTGTATTTTGAATGTAGTCTATAAATTTTCTTACTCTATTGCCTGGACTATGCTGGGCCTTTGATTGTTAAAGGGTCATTTTCTGGTTAAAAAAATTAAATTACCGGAAATTACTTACTTATATTGACTATCATACAGGTGCCTGAATGGTCCACTGGGTTTTTAAATCTTATTTTAGAGTTTCTAGGTGCCAAAAATTTTTGTTTTTAAAAACTATGCTTTCTAATTCTAGGACATTATATATAGACTATAATCTTGAAAGTTACATCACAAGATGAGTTTTGATAGTGTACATATATATTCTTCGTATTAATCTTTCTATTTTATCTACTGGTTGTTTTGTTTTCAGTGATTTCTGCTTGTCCTCACATGCAGAGCTTGTATAATTTCAGTGTGTTATCTTTCTCTGCTCTTGTTTCCAGACTTAAAAAAAAAAACAACCTCCCCAGTTGATGTTGCTAATTAGAAATGCTGATTTTCATGTGACAAGGGAGAAACTATGAATCAGAACAAGAAGACAGACTTGCTGTAGGAGATGACGTTGGCATCTGGTCTGGTTTGGGGAGTCCCCTAAAAGAGGGATGTGTTCAGTAGGACTGGGATGTGCCCTGAAACGGGGGAACAATTTTGGGGAGGAGCTGCCTGTGGGATGATGGCGAGCAGCTCAGGGAGGTGGCAGAGGGGGAGAGGCAGCTTCCCAGTCTGTACCTCGTGGGTTCTTCTAAGCCAGACATTTCCTCACTCCTATTTTCCATGTAGGAGAGGAGAGTTGTAGGAGACAGAGGAAATGGGATTGTGGTGGGAGTCATCCTGGGCTGGGTTCATCTGGTGAGACTGAGCACCTTGTCCTCGGAGAGAGAGAGGGTGGCACAAATCAAAATTAATCCCATAGCCACCATAAGTTTTATGTTTCTGTACAAACCAAACCTATTGAGGGAATTGTTTGAGGTTCAGTGGTTTACTGATGGAATTATTTATTTAGAGAGCTACATTTTCCACCTTTTTTGCTGGCTTGTGACATAAAATACCACAAGCTCTTGTGAACTGGGGGATAGCAGGGACAGAAGTCTCACCAGACTCATCAGAGTAACTTTTTTAGTCTGAGTTTTGATCTAGAAATTAATTTGGGGAAGATAGTAGTAAATCTTCAGTTCATTATAATGTCTAAGCATTGCACTGAATATGGCACAGCCATTTAAACAAAGATGAGATTTAACTTTGTAAGCTGAAACAGCTAACTGTGAAAATGTAACTGCCAGCTTAACAGATAGTGTGCTAATTTATTAATTTCAATGGCAAACAAAAGCTGCCACTTCTGAGTCTAATGGCTATGTTTATCAGTAAATATTATATTTTAATAAAATAAATTGGATATATCACCACGTTCCAACTTTCCCTGAAAGAAGTATAACTTAGATTCTATCCTCTCAACCTGTCTCATCTGAATTCTTTCTGCAAGGGCTTTAGTTGGATTTCTTTGTTACAGTTTGTGCTGGGTCCATGCCAGCTTTGTGCTGCATCCTAGCTGTAGTTTCCATTAGCCAAGGGAAGAAGTGAAAGGGTTCTGAATGAATGAAGGTTATGATCTGTTGGTACAGAATCAGGCTCCTGTGCTTGTGATAAGAATTATCACTCCATAGTTTTTAACTGATCTTTAATTTTTTCAAAGTTATTTTTTTCCCCTGGAAATATGTAGCAGCTTTTGGGGTTGAAAACTGTAAATTATCTTCTACTCCTGCTTCTTCTAAGATGGTTCCCCATACTGACATCCCTCTGGTTTGTGACTGGAGTAGTTATTCCTCTGTTAGGCTGCAGCTGCATGGGTTGTGCTGTTTGGTTAGTGGCCGTGCAAGAGTGCTGGGATGAGAGAACCATGCGAGGAAAACAACCAAACCCCGGAACAGCAATGATGGGAACTTTAGCTGCTCTTGTCTGGTTGCTTTTTTGATTCTGTAAGTGGCAACTCCAAAAACTCGGTTTGCATTGGCTCTGGCTGTGTTAGGAGTCCTGGCACGGCCGTGTCGGGGCGCTGGGGCTGACACCCTCGAGTCTGTGCAGGGCGCCCTTGCAAGGCACACGATCCAAAGCAGCGGAGAGGCTGCCAAGAACCTGGCAAGATAAGATGTGTTATCTGAACCGCAGCTGTCATCATGTGATGTCATTCTTAAAGGAGTTCATGCTTCTCAAACTGGGAGAGGTAGGGGGTCTCCCCAAGCCTCCTGTGCTGAAGGGTGAAGAATGTGCTGTATGAATTCTTGCTTTCATTCCGGGCAGCCTACTTTCACAAAAAATTAATTACTTCTGCAAGGCCAAGATACTCAGTAATTGAATCCACACTTAAACTGTGGTTGTGTTTGGGTTCTGGAGTAGTCAGAGCTCAGTGCTGACTTTATCTGGTACATTAAACTGTAACTAGTCAGATCAATGCATTTTCACTTTTGAGATGTGTAACGTGCACTTAAATTGATGTTGTATTTTTGTTTGTCAGAAATATTTCGCTTCAACTATCTTGATTTTGCTGTGACAAATCACTCTTAGGAGTAGAAATTATGAACTTGTCTGGTAGATCTCAAACAAATAAGAATTAAGGATAAATATTTTGTATTCCTAAATAAAAGAAGATATGTGTTTATATTTTAGTCATGTTGCTTTGCACCCATTGTATTATGCTGCTGTAGTTTTCTTATAGCTATATATTATGCCAGTTCAATGTGTTTTTTATTTTTGTATGTAAGCTTAGTCTGTCAGCAAAATTATAGGAGAATGAATGATACCTTTAAACACAACTGTTTGGTTTTGTTTCTGTCATCTTCTAGCTTCCTTTCCTCAAACTTTGGACTGCTTAAAGTAGTGCTCTCTAGAGGCAGAATTACTTTTCAAAGTCCAGTTTTAGAAGTGAGCAATATTTTTATTGCTCTAAGCTAACAGAGAAGCACAATTTCCCTAGAGGCTGTGCCAAACAACTTTGTAAGAAAAGAGAGAGAAATATTTCAGGAAACAGATTATCCCTGACAAATATATACAGCTGTCTAATAGAGCAACCTCCTCAGACCCATCCATGTCACAGGATTTTTTTGGTCTCTCTAATCTTCTTACTTCTACAGAATCCAGTTTTGTATTCCATTAGTATGCATGTGTATGTTCTAATAGTCTATAAAAATGCTGCATGACCTACTTACTGAGAACCTGGTTTTACATCCCATTAGTGGGCATGTATTTTCACAGTAACAGACTTTTAAAAACACTGTGTGACCCATTTATTTTGCTTCATTGGTAACTCCTGATGTAGTGTGTATATACATCTCCTTTCCTATTGTTTAGGAAAATATGAGAAAACCTTCCAGTGCTGAACAAGAGTTCTGAGCTGTTTGAACCGCTTAGACACTAATATGATGCTTGAAAGCATTTGCAATGTAACAAAATGGAATGTAGATAAAGCAACCTGTACTTAGAGAAGGATTAATATTGCAATGTATCCTGACCTATTTTTAAAGGAATCCTCATTTTACTGATTTATGATTCCCTGTTGAACTCACTCATCCTTTACTTGATTTGGTTTTCTCTGAGATTTACTGGAGATGTTGAACAAAAAGGAATTCCTATAAATGAAGAAAATGTCCTTTTTTAAAATCTTAAATGTAATTTCTAAATATTGTGAAGGACCACATTTTTTTTGTTTGTAACCTGCCATCAGCCTGTCATTTGCTATGCTTTATTTTCCATTACACCCTTGATTTTTATAGACTTCTATTAAAATTCTTCCTTAATCTTGACTGAGGAGCCTTCAAGTCTAATACGAAACTAGTTAATATCTTTGTTCATTTTTGTCAGCCTGCTCTGTACTTTCTAGTGTTCTGTTTTATTCTTTTTGAGGGCAGGGAGACCCAAATTTAATGGTGTTTAAGATGTGTCTGCCATCAAGTGCATAATGGTGATTTGGCCTTTGTTTCTTTCTTAACACTGCCCAAGATTCAATTCACTCTTTTTTGGCTGCCAATGCATAATAATCTGATAGCTTCATGAAATTAACTGTTATAGCCCCGGATCTGAAATCCATCTGAGAGTTTATCGCATATATAAGTGACTACTTCCCTATTTGTATGATGGAATGTTGTTTGATGGTAGCCTGATCCGCCACGGCGAGTACTTTGTCCGATCTCGTTCTTTTGCCCGGTGCATTTTCAAGGAGGAAGTGTCTTGTGGTACAGTGCCGTCCTTGGAGGGTCCCCGGGGTGCCGTGGGTTTCGGTGCTCTCTGCAAGGTCTGTCTGCCTGCAGACGTGCCCTGGAGTGTTTTACATCCTGAATCAGAGGCATGTGGTAGTGGTTTTGTAATACCCCTCTCTTTGTGTGCCCACACTGGTGAGGAGATTGTGCACTGGATGAGGTGGGGGACTTGAATACTTGAGGTTAACCCTGGGAGTTCTCCGCAGCTGTTTGTGGGGTGTGGTTATCCTAGCAGGAACTGAGCTCCTTACACCCACACAGTGTCTGGTCCTGAAGGGTTTACTCACTGTCCTTCCTACGTGCACCCAGTAGTAACTGGTTTGCAGCCCCAGTCCTACTCAGGCGACTCCCAGAATTCAAACAGAAATAGAGAGAGAGATTCTAGTGCCAAGAATAAATGCGTGCAGCACAGGAGAGGAAGACAGAATGATTTAGTTCAAAGGATTTATAAAACCATGTGAACACTAGCAAGAGAGGGGACTGTAGTCCTCTGGGCGTATTAAAGTGTCATTGGTGTGAAGTTAATCCATGGAACTAATTGTATTTAATTTGGGGGTTTTACATTGTAGTTCTGAGGCTGAAGTAATTGCATGGAGGAACTGTACAAAAGCCTGTGAACAGGTTGCTTTATTGTACCTCATCCACATGTAAATACTTCCCCATCTGTTATAGTAAAAGGGCTTATTTACTTTATACATTATACCTAGCTTCATTAATTGCAGTATTGGAACTTTTAGTGTAGCAGGAAAAGTTGTTCTATCAACAGAGTGGTTGATAGAACCACCATTCAATAAGATGAATATTGTAGCTAACTCCTGATGCATTGTTAATACATTTGAACTGCAGTTAGTCAGCTCACACTAGGAGGGAATGGTACCATAATAAATAGTTTTTCTACCAGCATTATGTGACCACAAAGCTAATGTTTAGAAGATGGCCATTTAGTCTCGACTTTTCCATTTGGGAACTCAAAGAGTATAGAACTCAATAATTGGTTTAATTTGGAAGTTTTACATTCAAGTCTTGATGAAGTTAATTTCCTGTGCATCAATAAAAAGAATGAGAAAATGCTTAGCAGCTGCTGCTTTCTGAACTCCTCTTTGAGTCTGGCAAAACACAGTGCAGCTTCCCTCTTGTTACCTATAAATCATCCCAAGTACTGAACGTTTATGACACAAACAAATGGATGTGTGACCTGGAAAGATGCAGGATCAGTTTTCAGTTTGAAAAGGCACATTAGGTGAGGTAATTGATCCATTTGACATGTAGCAACTTGAGAAATACGTTTGGTTCCCCTAAGCAATTAGGTACATGTGATGTTATTAATTTTAGCTTCCAAGTGCTTGCAAATGCTTCTGCACTGAGTTCAGTCTTGGGTGGCAGCTGCTGTTTCATACAGGGGGAATAAACTGAAGGTGGGAGTAAGCTCTTTACTTGTCACATGGAAACAGGACTGCCCAGAGCCGGGTATTTGATTATTCTACAGCAATACAAACAAGTGTGTAAGGTAAAATGTCGGTTGGGATGGTTTTGCTTTTAGCCTTTATTACCTGTATTTAAACTCCATCACTTCAGCTGGAGAACTTGGAGTACCTCTGAGTTCTCTATTGCTTTCAATTGCTGATTGCTTATAAATTTTAATATTATGTTTATTACATTTATCTTTTATTTTCAGAACTGATTCCTTCTCTGGTGTGAAGCTTTACTAAATGACATATCATTTTCCGTAATATTAGCTGCTGACTAATTATAGTTCATGATGTCTAGGACTAAAAAGTCAAATTCTGTTGTAGAAAATGTGATTACAGAGTGTTTTAAAGCCATGGAGGCTTTATAAAACATATAGGCATCAACATTGCTTATTGGAAAAATGACCTGTTTAGCTTTAGGAATCACTGTGTATAGGTCTCAGGATAATAGTTGATCAAGATTTCGGTGTTTCACTTGGTTCATGAATATTTGTGAATTTTTATTAGCTACTTTTAATGATCCATATTGTACATTACGTAAGTCTCTTTATCGTTACCAAAAATTGGTTACTGCTCTCATAATATAAATCAAGGAATAACATCCTATTTAAAAATAAAAGTTAATTTTTAAAGATTTCTAAGACAAATATTTTTATAAAGGACAAATTGAAAGCTTAATTCTTGCCACTTATATTGGTGATCAAAGCAGTGCGTGTCTGTCTCCTGGGATTATGTCTTTCAAATAAGAAATAATAAAAATTAATCTGCGTTACACTGACATAATTTGTAATTGTAGGAAAAACCTGTTGCACTAGTTGATCAAAAGAGATTATTGTAGAGAGAGTGCCTGGCAGAGGAGACAACTCTGAAACAAATTATACTGAAAGGAGGGTTATAAATGAGTCAACTTTATTTGAGGATAGAGTTAAAAGACAAAACAACGACATACTTCCCCAGCTGTTGATATTGCTTTCTATGTTACAGGTTATTCAGTATGGAATAAGGAATAACGGGTCTTTCCACATATTCTCTGCCCTTTTCTGCACCTCCCCCGGGTCCTTTTTTCAGTTTGTAATATGGATCTTTCCCAAAAGATGGATCTTCTGTACTACTAACAGTGATAGTTATTAATCTCATTTAACAAAACCCCTTGATATTGTGGTAGGGTCACTGCAGTTATTTGTTTAATGTTTATTTTATTTCTAATCTTGACTCAAGGTGATTCTGTATAAATCTGCAGCATAAATAAAGGAAAATTGCATGATATGAGACTGCCATTTCATCTCATGGAAAGCTGGGCAATTTTGGAGAACTTAAAGCACCTCAATACACGAACCAAAAATTAAGTGTCACGACTCCATTGCACTAAAAGTTGCAGAGTGTCTTTTGATAGGGATTTATATTTCATTCCCTAAAACAAAGCAATGAGATTTAAAAAACACATCTGAAATAATTGAAATAAATATTCCACTTTATTTATCATAGCAGGTCTTGAGGACCTCTGGCTAGCCAAGGGGTTTTAAGAAGAGGAAAGGCAATCTGAAATTTTATTTATTATGCAAGTTCTGCAGGAGGCAAATATTAAGAGTGCAGAGAATGGGAAGCCTAGATTTTTTTGGAATGAGAATTCAAAGGGCGTGAGCATGATAGAGTTTTAATTTGGATGGGTTATAGTTTTGAAATTAATCTCCTGACCATCTCAAACTACAATTCTTTGCTGTACATCATGAAATGGAACATGAAACTTTCATAATTTTGGATGATGGTTCATGGGACTAAATTACTGTTGTGGCTTTACCCCAGCTGGCAACTAAGCCCCAGACATGGATGACTCAGTCCCCCACCAGTGGGACTGGGAGAGAGAACTGGAGAGTAGAAGTCAGAAAACTCAGGGGCTGAGATAATTTAGTAGGAAGCGGAAAAGCTGTGCACACAAGGAAAGCCAAACAGGGAATTAACTGAGGGCTTCTCAGGGGCGGGCAGGGCCCTGTCCCGCGCGGTGGTGACTTGGGAAGGTGGTGACAAATGGCACCGCTCCAAATGTCCACCCCTTCCTTCCGCCTTCCCCTCACTTTAGACACCGGGCACCATGTCTGGAGCGTCCCCGTGGTCAGTGGGGGTCACCTGTCCCGGCTGGGTCTGCTCAAACCTCCCGTGCACGCTCAGCCCTCACAGCGCGGCCCTGTGGAAAGCAGGAAAGGCCTTGGCTCCGCGTGAGCCCTGCTGAGCAACAACAAAAACATCTCTGCACTTCACCCGTGTTCAGCTCAAATCCAAAGCACAGCCCCGTACCAGCCACTGGGAAGGAAGGTAACGATACCCCAGTCACAACCAGCACAACTGCAAAGTAAAATCCTAGGAATTGGGTATTTTGTGGATGCTGGGACCTTAGTGGCTTCAGGTTTACTCTACAAATCTGCTGCTATCGGTCCTCGCTGCTTGGTCGTGCAGGCACAACCAAGGCTGGGGCTAAGGTTCTACCAAATCTGGTATCAAACTGAAATCATGATGTGTCACGAGCACCGTTGCCATTCAGAGATGCTCTTCCACAGAAAAACTTTTATTAATGAACGTTTTTACCATAACATACTTCACAGGAGTCGGAGTAGATACCTGTTGGCTGTCGTCAGATTTTAGGAGGAAGGAGAAGGGTGTTTGACAATTGTGTGAGGAAGAACGAGTATTTTTAGGCTCCTTTGTGCTTTTTGTGTAGCACATATATATCATGTGTGGCTCTCAGCAGAACCACTGGAAGCCACCTGAGATGCTATAATTTTTTTTCTTGCATTATAGTCAACAAAGTTTTGCTCAATATATGTGATCCCTCATGTCAGCCAGTGTGGTTCAGAGAAAATAGGATTCACTTTTCTCTGCTCTTTGAGTAGATTTGGACCCTTTGTATAAACACCTGTAAATATTTAAAATCTGATGTTCATCCTTGGTGCAATCAAGGACAGAGGGTAGGAATTAGACTAAATACTAAATAATGCGGCCTGGTAAAGGTAAAAGCTGGCCAAGAGACACTGCAGCAAGTAACAGTTCCCTTCTAGGGGAAGGTGAAGCATAAAAGCTTCTACAATTCCAGCAGGTTCTGTTCTGTGATAAAGGTGGCACAGTTCTGTTCTCTTAAAGGAGAAAATTAAGAGGACCACAGAATTTGTACTATTGATTTGTATCATATACTTATGTCATTAACCTGAGTAACATTTTAAAAATTAAATTATTAAACCTGTCTAGATTACAACTCTTCACTTAATTAAGCTTAATGAATCTTAGTTCAAAGTTACAGAGTTTTGTATTTGTAGTTAGGAAGAAAAATAGGTATTTTTTTCCTTAGAACAAAGATACTGCATAATCTGAAGATTGCTGAGGTGCCTAGAATGAAGGAAAATAACAATTTCTTGAAGTTAATGCTTCACTCAGACTAGTAAGTGCTCATATTTGAATGAATTCTCTACTTTCTTTGATGAAGAAATAAATTAATAATTACACGTTTTTTTCCTGGAAAGAATCATTACTGTTAATATAATTTGAGCCACATTAACTTTTGTTAATTTTTTTCTCCATTGTGATTAGTGAGAGAACTTCTTCATACCTGTTCCCAGTAATATCTTGGGTATGGCTGGAGTATGACATAGAAAAAATATTACGTTAAAATATACAACTGATGCAACTCAAGTGTTCAGTTTGGTTGTGTAGCTGAGATAAACTAATTTACCATTTGGATTCATCTCATGTGGGATCACGTGATCTCTTCATTTAAAGAAGTAATTCTTTGTTTATGTAACTTTGAGAGAATGTCCAGCTTTTTGGCCAGCGCTGCTGACGTTCCTACGTTTGAGAGCAATCAGATTAGAGAACTGCTGGGAATATATCCCTAATTCATCTAGCACTGGTTTAGATTAAGCCACTGTACCCAGTAGCTGCTAAAACTCATCTCTTGCTAATCAGGAATGCGGGAATTTCAGAAATTAAAACTTCTTTAATGTGGAGGCGTTCAAGTATAGATTTTAGCGTGGTTTTGCAAACAGGAACCGTCACTTCTACCACCAACAGTGATAACCTTTTGGTATCTTATTTCACTGTTTACTGAAAATACAGAGATGTGTAAAATATCTTTATTACATCGTCTACAGTCTCCTCCATCTGTGAGTGCACTGCCACAGCCTTGTTCTCCATCTGTCCCTGATTCCATCGTATGGTTGGTTCAGTAAAACCTATGGCTGTTTTCTGTGGAAGAGTCTCAAACAGAAACTGAGTGAACACAACTGAGTGAAATGTTCAAGCATATTGCTGTTATTTTAACGTTCCAAAGTTTAGCTCTAGTGATTTAGATTTTAATAGTTCTAAGTCAAATCCTGAATATCCATTAAGTTTGGATTTTTTTTTTTTCAGGGCTCTTAAAACATTTTTTTGTTTAATAATCTGTAAAAAGACAATAGATCATTCTTTACATGCTTGAATGCTTTGAATCTAAACAGCTGAAAATATTAGTTAATAATTTTAACAATAGTGAGGACCATGTGTTCTATAGCAAAGTACGACAAATAACAGATTTAATCATTATGTTTTACTTTAACCTGGTATTTCTGAAGATATGGGATTTTTATCCATGAAGGGAACTTTAATGTAGATGTGTCTAGAAAAACTGCAAACCTAGGGGACACTTACTGACAGGGACTTCTGCACATGATTCTAGTCTATCTCCTCGTTTGACCTTATTATTTGTGTATTTCCTCTGAAATACGGGGTGACTGGGAACTGGAGGCTCATATAAGACTCAAGTTAATAACAAATGTTTATGGAAGTGAACATAAAAATGAATGAATTTAGAAAATCACATTCTGGATTCTGTTGCCTCTGCAGCATTACTGTTTTTAGTGCACAGTTCTAATTGTCAGTGGAGTGTCTGGGAAGACAATTTCCCCCACCTCTTTCTTTGATAATGTTTTTAAAGCTGTATAGGTTAGCATGCTGTTGCACCTGTCAGTGCTGTCCTCTTTCTCTACTAGTTCCATAATACTGCAGGATGTTAAACACTTTTTAACACATGTTGAAAATTTAAAAAAATGAATATATTCATTGATCACATTTCAGGGACCAATTTAGTCTACAGATTATATTAGGTTACTGAACAGAATTGCTTTTAAAATCTGAAATCAAATTAAGGAAGTTGTAGAGAGATAAAAATGTCTTGGATTTTCCCTTCTGGACTTGATCTAGTTATTTGACTAGAACTGGCATATTGTGAAGAAATAGTTTTAGGCATTTTAAAGTTTTTAATAGACCATTATAATGTGGTGTTTGATACAATCATATCAGAAAAATCCAGCAGATTTGTTCTGCCCCTGTGGTCACTTCTTTCCCCTGTGCCCTGTCCTTGTTAACACAGCTCAGTGGATCACTGTCATCTTCAGTGGATTCCTGCCAAGGTTTCAGCTCAGCTACTGGCCGGTAATCTTGGCTATAAATACACCCCCCCTCTCCAGACAAGCTTGTAATAAATGAGGGAAATTATTACTTAACACAAATCTGAAATTTTAGCATGGATGTTGTGTGTTACGTATCTAGAAACATGAAATCCCACTTTAAAAAACCACATCTGAAGAGCTGCTCCATGCAAGCCTCGTAGGAGTGCCCTTATTCTGCAAGTGGCTGGTGAGTAACTGCTGGTGCTCCTGCGGTGCGGGTGAACGCTCGGCGAGGTTGGCGCCCTGTGTGTGCTGTGTTTGCAGCAAGTCCAGCACAGCAGAGCCTCTGCCTTGTCCTGTGCCGTCCCTGTCAGTGCTGGGAACGGCGGTGTGTGGCTGTCAGCAGATGGGAGTGACAGGCAGCCTTCAAGGAGGGCTTTTCTTAGCCGTGAGCGTATGCTCAGCCTGGGGAAGGCGTGCTGTGCTGCTCCGAGAGTCGGCTGTGAAATCTCGCTCTAGTGAGGCGCTGTAGGAGAGGGACTGCGAGAGCAGCAGGAGAATTCGCTCTNGCCTCGCTGTAGTGAGAGCAGCAGGAGAATTCGCTCTCTCCCCCCAGGGTTCTGATTAAATTCAGATCTTGAGGCAGAGCTGCTCTTTGAGCACTGCCCACTGCTCCTGGGCTTGTTACTGACGGAACAGATCGCCCAGAGGCGATTTGGTAACTGCTGTGTCAAGTCTAGAACCCAGATTCTGCGTAAATAGAATAAGTTACACTTAAATTATACTCGGACTCGACGTCACTAGATTCTCTTCCATTAGGAAGCTGACTTGCAAGGCCACAGACATCTGCCATCATTCAGAGGGGCAGTGTCAGAACAAACACTGCTGCGGGAAAAAGGGAAACAGGGAAAAGATATTTTGCAATAACCTTGTGTATGTTATTTCATTCTAATGATCTGTTTGGCAAATTAGATGGGCTCTACTTGTATTAAGGAAGAAAGCAAAGAGAAAAAAAGCAACAGATATATGAGTGTTCTAGCAAGCAAACTGAATTTCCTCAGTGGTCATAGATACAGTATGGCTTTGACAATACAGATAAATACAGGCCTTGGTTAAGAGGTATCAGTGTATCAGTGAAGGATGAAAACCTGTTCTGATGTTTACAGGGCATGGAAATCCTGCTCTGTGTTTACCTGCACTTGTGCAGCCTAATGATCCTTTGGTTAGTCCCTGAGCCAGAGACTGGATCAGAAGATCACCCTGGGCAGAAAGAAGGGTGTTGCAGGAGAATGACCGGATGAGTGGAGGAAGTGTGTGTGTATATATGCACACCCCCCTCTTATCTTTATTCTTCATTTATTTTGAGCAATACTAGTTTATGAATTTTCCCTGAACTTGTCTGCTTATTCAACCTTATGTCACATCCTTGTTTGTGCTAATACAGCAAACTAATTGAGGTTAAAAATAACCTCTATCTGGAGCACATAATTACAGGCAGAAAGCCACTGAGAAAAGAGTGAGAGCATCCAGATTTGTCTAACTTCTCAGGTTAAATTCCAAAGTTTGCAGAAGACTAAAGCTCAGGCAGGAAAGCATGTGAAGGTGGTAACAGGTCTCTGGAGAGATGAAATAAATGTTCACAGGTGCTGTGAGAGAAGAATTTTGGCCAGGAGCATCTTGTAATTCAGTATTATGTGAATTGAGAGAAAAACATTAATTCATCAGTGTTAATATGCTGAAAACAAAACTTGGGGTTTTTTTAAACCCAGCACAGTTTCTTTCACCTAAGCAATCTTTTTGGTGATGATTCCAGAGAGCCCCAGAACAGGCAGCCACCAGTAGTAAATATTTCACAATCTGATAAAGGAGTATTTATTGAAGCTGATAGAGGCAATTGCTTCTGAATGATACTTTGGGTTGTTGTTTTATTTTTTTAAATTATAGTCTTGGAAGTGCAATTTATATATTGCTTGTTCGAGTATAAATTATCTTGTTATACGGTTTAGTTGTATGAACAAATGAAATAATTTTTTGTGTGGTAGTTTGCACAAAGTTACAGGTACAGCAATGATTAACTCTGCCTCTGCTGTGTTGCTACACTGAATATTGCTGTGGTTTTTCTTGAGTTATCAATATCCAGCTTTATGTTGTCTGTATCTAGAGCAGATACTGTAACATCAAATGGAATAAATTGCATAATCATTAATATGTAAGGTTCTATTTTTCAGAAATATTTAGTTTTATTCTTCCCTCTTTACCCTTGAACCAGACTTTGGAGAGGAGCTGCGATCAAGATGTTTCAGGATATTGAGGTTGCCTTTTTCTGTAGATATTTATGGTGAATTTTGTAATTTCCCCCGCCCCCCCGCTTCTTTCCAGGAAGTATGAAGCTTGTCTGTACAGGTTTCATCTTTTAAAATGCCCATTAGTCAGATGAACTGCACTGTGTATAGGTGAGGGGAGGTTCAAACAGAGGTATATTTTGGAAAAAAAAGAAAACTTCTTCTGCTTCCAGTGTACATACAGTACTTAAATAGTTATATACCACCCTTATTATATTTCAACTCTTGTTTGTTTATATCATCACATCTGGATGCTCCAAAACGTGTTTATTTTTATAACAGCCAATCAGCATGCAGGAGAAATAAACCATGCAACTTGGGAATTGCTTATCAGCTGTATAATGAAGATGAATGGCATGCTAAATCTTATCTGATTATGCAAAAGTAGCTTTTTTTTTTTAGCAATGTCTTTGCTTTGCTGTTTGTTGAAAGCCAGGCATCATGAATCTGATTAATCACGTAAAATTAGATTGAAAGAAAGGAGAAAAGAAAAACAAGTGGTGCTGCATATTCTGGGCGTTTTCCAAGCAAGTGGCATTACCTGATGCTTAAAATCTTGTTCTTTGTGGGCAAACTTTAAGAATATCAAATGACAGTGAAATTCTTAAGTTGCCGTGAGCCTAATTAAGAACTGGTTCTCTTAATGGGACTTCTAGATCAACTAATATTATCTCTAATGGCAAATATTTGCCGGGATTGGTTAGATCATAAATTGAATTATACAAAGCACAAACAGAAGGATAGATCTAAACTCCTAATCTTCGACTTCCCGGTGGGATCTAACTGTAAAGCAAATTTGTTGATGGTATCTTTAACAAGAGACCCCTGCATCCAGCTGAATCCATCTTTTATTTGCCTTCACTCAGAGATTCAGGCCTTGGGACTGTATCTACCAAAATTCAGTTCTTGGTTTCTTTGGTTTGATTTTCTTTTTTTTTTTAATTTTTTTTTCCCCTCTGTGTGTGCTGTCTTATTTAGAGTTGGAAAATGCTCAATAAAACTTCTTGCATAAGTTTTGATTGTCCTTGACATCCAAAACATTGTAATGAGAAATCTCAAAAGGCACAGGATGGCTCATCCTGCTGTGTTCCTGAGCCACTGTTTCATCAAGGAGAATCACAAACCTTGGAAGACTTGCAGGTGTCTTTTCTTGGGAGATTTTCAGAATGATGCAGTTCAGAAATCCTCCTTGCAAATGAATTACAACAGCAAATTGGGTCTGTGGATGATAAGGATCATTTACTGTCACAGAAGTCACAAATTGTCTGTACAGTAAATGACTGGAGCTGCTTTTTAGGGCTTAAGAGAGAGAACTGTATCAGAAAGTGAGGGGAAACTGAGTCAGGTGATATGAGTTTGTCTTCTGTTCATCCCCAGACTTTCTTTGAAAATTAGGGCAATCATACAGCAATGAATGGTCATGAAAGCAAATTATGTTATTGTTCAGCATCATAAAAACCCAAACCTAAGCACTGATCGTGAGTGCTTTTCCACTGATGTGCCAGAATACAGCTTGCTTTTTGTAGGGACTTTGTGTTGCAACACAGCAATATTTTCTGCATATTACTCTTGTCACCAGCACTACAGCTAATCTCCTCAGTGGTGTCCAACTCCATCATCTCTGCATTATTACCTTGTTTATAACTGCACAGTGTTTCTACTGCACTGCAGAGGAGTGTGTCCTAATTTTCCTGAAATAGTGGCTGCTTGAGGATAGGAAGCCAAGGCAGTGACTGCACATTCAGTTGCTGGTGGTTGATTGAATCTAGAGCATTGTGCAACATTTCAGGGCCGTTCTGAGGTGATATGAAAAGACAAGACTGGATTGTACGGGCTCACAGTGGATCTGAGTGGCTCACAGAAAGCAAGATGCCCACACTTTCCCTCCTCAATCACACAGTCCCTTTTTTCCCAGCAAGGAACTCCACCACAGCATTCACAGAGAAGCATTTGGAATGTGAAATCACAGTCTCAGAATGTGTTTTCATCTCGGAACTGAAATTCATTCTGTTTTCTAATGGGAAACTTCAGTGACACACAGGGAGACAATCAAGGATAGGTAGATGAAAAATGTCTTGAAATTGCTTCAGTCAGATGAGGATCACTGCTTTGAAACCCATAGGAGATCCTTTCATCTTCACGTGGTTTAATTACTTGAACTCAGGTTTCTATTGTCTTTCAAACTCTATTACTGTAGGCAGAATGTGCCCTTGGCCTCTGGCAGTAATTGGAGCGCCCCATGTTTTGATCTGAAGGGTGCACCCAGTTTGCCTGATGATAACCAGAACTGGGAACACCCTGGTTTGGGCTTAGCCCGTGGAGCTGTTCCCTGATGAAGGCGTTTACAGGGTCACGGGGAGTGAAACTCTATCAGCGGCACGTTCAGTAAGGAAGCAACACCCCTGAGTCTGTGGAAAGATAAAGTTCCATTTGCACGGTGCAGGGTAAGAGAGAACTTGTTCGAAATGCAGTAAACAGGACGTGACTGACAGATTTGCTGACAGGTGGCTGCTGAGGTCCAGGCTGGAAAGTCACCTTTGTCTTCTGACATCAGTGTGGACACAATTCCCTGTTGCTTTGGACCAAAACAGTTCTCCATACCAGCACAGAAGAGTACAAAAGTGGTGTAGAAATTTAAGTGATTCTCTTACATCTTTTTCGTACTGTTTTTAGAGTTTAGAACAGGGAAGAATCAGGCCTTGATAAGTGTTGGATGTCTAGAAATGGTCTGACAGTGTGTCAGTGGCCCAGCAACCAGGAAAGAAGTTTGTAATGACAGGGTCGTAGTTCTGTTTTAGGGAGCCTGAATGAAAGAGTTGGTTTCCTTTATGCCCCCAAACTCCATGCCAGATTCTGATCCAGCTTTTTGGATCAATTTCTGTCTGTAAAGAGTTGTTCTGCTCTCTCTGAAACTTCCAGTATGGAGAGATTGACTTTGCAGTACTTCTCAATGCTTTTAGCACTTCCGTAGAGACACCCTTCATTCTGTGGTTTTAATTAAACACCGTTCATTGCACCCTCAGTCAGTACATAGAAGAAAGGTGACGGTCTTTTCTTACTAGTATCACCTTTCTGTCTTCCACTTGATGAATAAATCAGTGTCTTCGATTTAAAAAAATGGCCTGAATTTCATAAAAGTTTTGTTTCTTTTCTTAAAAAATGTTTATTTAGGCAAAGGTTTTTCTTGGAGTGAGGAGCTTAAAGGCAGAAAAATGAAATACAAGTGAAAAAAGGCTTATTGAGAAGGATTCAGTTAAGCACCACTAGCACTAGGATAGACCTTGTATATATATTAAAAAATCCTATCTGTATGATTTTTTTTCTCTTACCAGATGGGGATGGTAACATCCAGTCAACCTTCACTAAGTAATTGCTGTGAACATTGAGTATCTGAGCACAGGAGCTTCTCTGAGCTCCTCAGAGATTTGCTATGCGGTTTCAGAAAAACCTCTCAGTGGTGTACAAATGTTTAAGTTCCTTAGGAGGTGTATCTTCAGCTTGATTGTAACCTGTAAACTTCACCTATAAATGTTGCTTCCTTTTCGCATTTACCTGTTACAGTGCAAGAATTCCAAGATTAGTGCCTTGGTTCTGGTACGTTTGTGTTTTGTACACGTTTCTCAGTGAAATCTGTTCTGGGAAGCAGGAATTCAGAGCGTGCCTGTGAAATAGCACTTCATATATGCCTCCTTTATACTTGGAAATGCAAAATCTACCCACTGATCTCAAGCTCACTGGAGTGGAAACTGTGTCAGTAGTAGTGAGATGATTATGAATGCGTTTCCTGGTGTGGACGGGCTTGGTTAGCCCTGCTAAATTCTCCATTCTAGCTGTTAGCAGAGGGACGGCGTGTGTGAGACTGACAGTCTGTATTGCCTCATTTATAGTTTTTAAGGGTATGTAAAGTGCTTTAGCACAGCTGAGCCGGAATTTAAAACCCTTGTGAAAACATGGGAATGCTGTGTTGCTGTGATTAAAGGAAACTGATGCGTGACCTAATGGCAGCTTAGCTGAGAAGAAGAAATGATGAACCATTTTTTTTTTTACTAAGCTAAAATCCAACAAAAGGAGGATGTCATGGCTAGAGGCTGTCGTGGTTGATGTGTGGATTAGGTACTCTCTAAACAATTAGGAAGTAATTGTTTGTGTTGCTGAATATTAGAGAGAGTCAGGGAAATTATAGTGTTGTTTCCTATTGTAATATTAATTAAACATAATATTTAATGAAGAAAAAGCCCACTCTATATTTAGAGCCTTTGTTATTTTGTATCTAATTTGAAGATGATAGTTGCCCATTTGAACATTATAGGCTGATAATGTTTTTCCCCCTTTTGGATTAGTATTGTTAGAATCTGGTAGTAAACTTAGCAAACATCTATATATGAATATGTAATATATTTAAATATATTAAAGCAATAAGAATTATTAACACCGATATTATATCATTAATATAATAAAACATAATATTATAGTAACATTTTATTAATACACTATAGCATGTTACTACATTTATTATATGATTATAGATGTAAAATATGTGTAATATATATTATTAATCAGTCAAAGCAATGAGAATGCTTGTTTGTTTTTTTTTTCTAACTTTTTAATGTGTTCCCAATAATTTTGTTGTTTTTCTTTTGTTTCCTAGAATGTTTGTATGAATTTCTCTTTAGCTGGGCTTGGTTTTCAGAATGTATTTTTCAGCGTGCAGACGGCGATTTTGATTTTCCGAGTCCCACGGGGGTTGAGGAACGCACCCAGGTCCGGCCCTGCAGTCGCCCCGGGGAATGGTGCAGCAGCACCGCAGGCCGGGCTCTCGGGGCCCTCCTGCGCTGGCCAAGCTGCCCGGGCAGCTGTGAGTGCAGGGGAGGCTTCACCCAGGAGGAGAATGGGAATGGCAGGGAAACTTGTCACCTTCACTACAGTCAAACGAGATCTGTCAGAGTCAGGATTTGTGTGTCTGGTAGGAGCGCTCGCAGTGTTTCTGGCTCCGGATAATTAATGGGTTTGTGAAGGAGAGCTCTTTTTAAAATGCGTTCGCTCTTTTTTTTTTTTTCTCCCAGAAATACTCCTTTCCAGCAGATGTGGAGTTCCTTCGGGGTCATTCTTGAGCATATTTTGAAGCAGTATCCTTAAGTAATTATTCTGAGCAATTATTATTTAGAAAAGAAATTGAGGTGTAGTCAAGACTAAAGCTAGCTATATACTAAATAATTAAATACAGTTGGAAATAGGATGTCCTTAATGAATGTGTTTTGTATATAACCTTGCTGATAAGCTTCAAACTGAACTTTCTTCCTTTCTGGGTCTTTTTTCTTTCTCAAGTCCTCAGATTGACCGCTACTTGAAATTTGTTTATTTCTTTTTCAAGTTTTTACTCTGAAACAACTGTACCCAGACATGGCATTATACACGCAGCCTTCTTAAAATAGACTTAATCCACTTCGTGTGAAAACAAGTTACGTTTCAAATATATTTAGTGAAAAAAGCCAAACTACTTAAACAGTACTTATGTCAGTTTTTAAGTGTGGGAGTTCACTACTTTGGTAGTTAAAGCTAGTGCTCAAACGCACCTCCTTTTTGAAAAGGTGACTGTGTGACTGGCCAGCTGGCAGAATAACCTTGGCAGAGTGCAGCCTTTGCTTCTTCTTCATACATATTTATTCTGCTACCCTAGGATCCTCCAATGGGAATTCCTTACTTCAGCAATGATTGAAGAAATCCTACTTTTACTCTAAGTAATCTTCTGTGAAGTTTAATTCATAACATAAGAGTACCTCCTGGGTAATAACTAAAAATTACATATTTTTAATGAAAAGAATTGCCTTGAGCCCTCAGTGTCCAGTAGACTTGCCTCCCGCTCTCCAAAACTCACTGATCATCTATGCCGTATAATGTTTATTATTTCATTATAACTTAATTACTGGACAAATTCAATATTGACAATAAAAATTGTCTTGGTTGGACTCCGGGGCTTTTAGAGTTGTAGGGGAGACTGGTTTGCAGTTGGTTCTCTTACGTTAAGAAACACAAAACTGGTTTGGGAAGAGTTTAGGCTAACAAGACTTGCAGGCTCAATTTTGCCCGTTTGAACACTGACACAGATTTATCAAATAGCTCTCTGACTGTGTGCGTGGCCTTGTAAAAATGCTCAGTGATATTTCCGAATTACCCTTAGTTCTCGGTGTTTTATGTTCCCAAACAATTTTTAGCAGCATCGTAGTTAGAGTTTGCACTGCTCACGTGGCAGTGAAGAGAAGCCCCCTTAATTTCTGGGTTAATTAGTCAGACCAGTGCTGCAGAAGGACTGACCGGCAGTGATGGGCTTGGCACTGAGAGCTCTGCCTCTGCCTCTGGCCCGGGTTCATGGCACGAGCTGAGGCACCAGTCTCTGCTGCTGTTTCCCCTTACTCTACTGGGCCTGATCTATTCTGGGAGCCCCTTTTCAATTAAAATATCTCCTTCTGACTGCATTTTTACAAATAATAGCTGACCTCTGCAAGGTGTATCTGTACCAGATACGCTATTTCTTGTTCTACGTGTTGAATGCTAAAATAAATAAACAACCCCCCTCTAAAATCCCCAAATCTAAAACTGTAAAAATTATACACTAAACCACAAACATAAGCACATAATCCTTCCTTCCTTGCTTTTTTTTCTGGAGGAAGATATTTTACACAGCTGTCTGCAACTTAATTTAAAATTCGGTATAACCATAGATCAGACAGCATGCTAAATCTGAATCAAAATCTTGGCAGCTTTTAATTTTAAACTTGGATGCCAATTTGCACTTGTAGCCTAATGAATTTAAATAAGTCCTTGAATTTTTTTTTTATACCTAATGATGGTAAATATAGAAATACTAAAATTTAGTCACATTAACTAATACCTGAAAATTACCTAAAACCTCATAGGTATTTTTGAATTATTCTGTAATTTATTTGTGAACTATTCCTACAGTGCCATGAGATTTGTTTTTTTTTTTTTTGCAGAGTATTTTGTCAACTAGATGCCTTTAAAACAGCCAGAGAATCATGGTAGAGCTGTGCAGCTCTAGAATTTCTAGATGAAGTGTACATCCAAAGCTTAAAAAACTCCATGGCATCTGCATAGATGTATTTTTTAAAAATACCTTTAAATGTATTAAATGTAAGGGGTTTTTTTAACGTCTTAGTGAAGCTGTGCTTTAATTAAGTACTTGTAATCTTGTTATTCACAGTTAGGGCAAAACATTGCTAATTGTCTTGCAGGAATTATTGATGGTGATGGTGCATGCAACACTTTTTAGTTCCAGCAGTAGTTCTTGCCTTAGTTTAGCTGAGAAAGGGCATAAAAGTATTGAATTATACCTTTCACAAAAAGGTTGTCGCTCTCCATGTTGTGTCAGAAGAATTAAAATACTTATAGATGATGTGTTTTCACATGGAACAAAAAATTAGTGTTTCAGAAAACATAAAGGATGTCTGCTTCTAATGGTGAGAACTCAGAAGTGCTGTTAATACCTTTCTGATTAATAGTGAAAAGAAAGAGATGAACGGAACGTATAAGAACCGAATCAACAGAAAAATCAGTAAAAAGGAGAATTAATTGACACAGCTTTAAGCAATGCTATTGGCCTGATTCCTGCTACTGCTTCTTATCAATCCTTGTATTGTGGTCAAATCTCAGGCAGCTTTGCCAGTTGATAGAAAAGCAAATTTTACTGATGGTCATTGCCTGTGGGTATATGGCATCACAGCTTTCTCTTAGCAAAATGGTGCTGAGTAAAAGTGGTTGCAGAAAGTTCTGGACTGAGACAAAGAGATTTTGTTTTTCTAATTAATTTAGTGGTTAATTAATTGAATTAACTCTTCAGTTGTGTGGTTTCTCTGGATTTTTTGTCCCCATTAGGAGCTGCCTAGGAGCCCCCAGGTTGAGCGGCACATTTAAGGTCCACCAGCCCTCTGTGCCAACAGTGCTCCCGGCTGCCTCACGCTTTGTTCCCATGGTAATGGGAAGCCCAGAAGTTATATTTATTACACTTACCTCTTGGTTATATCACACAGAAAGGATTATCAGGAATTTGATTTAAGGTGTCTGTTAGTTGCACAACGTAGCTGGAGTCAGTTGAAGAACTGTAGGTCTCCCAAAGGTTGTGGGGTTTTGATTTGTTTGGGTATATACATTGGATATATAGATAAAGGAACGTGAAATATTGAATATATAGGTAAAGGAATTATGAAATATGCATCAGTGATGAATTTCAAATTGTGAACTAATGATTTGTGTGCCTCTGCTATTAATACCTTCACTACAGTGAAAATGAATTCCCTTTTCATATTGTTATCTTGCTGTAGAAATTTCAAGGGGGAAGCTTGTTCACGGGCTTTTTTACTTATTATCAACAATTATCAGAGGACAGGCTTGCTTGAAAAGTTGATTGAAGTCTTCCTACTTGGTCAACAAAGGAATTGGATTGTATCAAACTGGAAACACCCATAACTGCAGACAGAGATTGTCACTGTCTCCCACGCTGCGCCTGGGGTAAAAAACGAGGTGCAATGCTTGGAGCACAGATTTGGAATCTAAGGCTGCCTGAATTTCAATTCCGATGGTGTCTTTGCCCTTTATAATTTAAACAAAGAATTTAATCTTGCTCCCTCAGTTTCTGTGTGTGTGAGTGATGGGACATTGCTTGCCTAAGAAGAATATGATTGTGGATAAGTCACATAAGCTCAAAATACTACGCAAGCAGTGACCCAGTGTCCCCGCAGTCTCTAACAGGTCTCTTCACTCACTGTTTGCTTTTACCTCCGACTGGACAGAGTCAGCTCATATGAATGGTTTTGGGGGGTGTGTATGTCCCTGAAATTCAGCTTTTTTTTTTTTTTTTTCTGGTACCATGTATTGTCTGACTATAGTTCTACACAGTAAAAATTGCTTTTCTCTGTTTGTTACTGATGAGTTCAGAAGCCATTTTTAATTTCTACAAAAGTGTTCTGACAGCAAACCTTTTATGAGCTTGGGGTGTGGGTAGAAAGAATGGGAAAAGTCTCTTGCACTGCTTGCCTATTACTTATTGGCTAAAGAAATACCAAAAGTGTTCTTGTAATTGAATTTCAGAATGAATCTAGACATTTATTCCTCCTGCCATAACTCCTTTCCAAGATGGTCTGAAGAGTTTTTTGTTTTTTTTTATCTTTTGTTTCTTTCTTATGGTTAGTCACAGTCACCTTGGTATATAGATGTATGCAAATTATCCTCTATTAGTGTGTTTAAATAATTTACAGTGTAAAGGTCTCAAAGGACTCTCTAAGTGGCAGGTCTGATTTAGAATAGCAAAGTCTTTGTTAAACAGGCCCTTTTCTTCCAGGTCTGCCCTTCCTTCTCTCTTTATTGCGATGTCTCTTGTTTTGGCTTTTAGGTATCTCTTTTTCAGTGATACTTTATTTAACACTGTCATCCAGATACAAGTTGCTACTGTAGATAATGATACTGTTCCAGACTTTCCTCCTCTGTTTGGCCAATTTTCTCCTCTGTGCTCACTTAGCTCTGCACAGAAGCAGATGTTATTCTCTAAATATTCCAGTTAACTGTGTTTGTTTCTATTAGCAATGTTTGATGTGCTGGATTTTAAACCTGGCCTGTGTTTCAATAAGCTGATTGTGGGCATTGCACTCAGTCAGACAGGACTCTTTCAGCTGGCACTAGGCTCAACAGCTGACTTGGAGCATTCATCAAAGATTTAACCCCTTCTCACAGATTATTTAGCCAGCTAGTCTAAATTACAGCATTTGCCAAAATTGCAAGCTGTTTATAAGCATTTTTCTATTTATTTATTATTTCTATTTTTAAAAAGACATTCAATTTATGCAACAAATTTTGTGTATAAGTTTTGTTTATTGCCTTCTGACAGGGAAGGATATATTCAAGGATATATATATATATGTATATATATATATATATATACACACACTCAGTTATACTCTTTGCTGTTTCCATCTAACAAAAGTGTAGTAAGTTATTGCTAAATGTAAACAGCGTTCTTTGTTTCTGTTTCTTTTTCTGCTGTGAAATTTCTCCCTGATCAGAAATGAAATCCTCTACAGTGAAGGGAAGATGTGCTGTGAGTATATGGACAATTGAACACCATAGAGCATATTTGGTGGGAGTTAAATTCACTGCTGCTGTTGACTCCAGCTCACTTGAGTAGTTACTGCAATGCTTTGTCTCTGCTGCTGAACTGGGGAGAACCAGGGGCTTGACCTAATTTCAGAGTGGTCATCGTGCGGAGGAAGCTCAGTCTGGCACAGGAGATCCTTGGCAAATTACACAGGAAAAGCAGGTAGTGTTGTAAGGGCATATTGATTTATCATCGTCTCCTGGGTGCAAATTACATGTAGATACATTGATGCATCACTAGACACAAACTGCTGCTGTTTCTCAAGCTCCTCAAGAGAATATTCCACCTAGTTAATGTGGTTGTGCCTTGGATATATATTATTCAGGGAAATAGTATCTGCAGGCTCTGTAGCTTGAACTTTGTACGGTGGCTTCCAGGCTGGGAATATGTTCATCGTTTTGTAGCAGAGGGTAGTGACAGGCAGAGCACATTTATTCAGACTCCACTTAGTACAAAACAAGGGGGAGGCCCTCTCAGGGATCAAATTCTGTCTTGTACCTCTATTGAAATCACGACCGACAAAAGTAACTCCTGAGCTAGGCTAGAACATGGCAAAATGCAAACAGATCCACCTCTCTGTGTCACACCGGTGTCACACAGCACAGATCCACCTCTCTGTGTCACACCGGTGTCACACAGCACAGATCCACCTCTCTGTGTCACACCGGTGTCACACAGCACAGATCCACCTGTGTCACACTGGTGTCACACAGCACAGATCCACCTCTCTGTGTCACACCGGTGTCACACAGCACAGATCCACCTTTCTGTGTCACACCGGTGTCACACAGCACAGATCTACTCTCTGTGTCACACTGGTGTCACACAGCACAGATCCACCTCTCTGTGTCACACTGGTGTCACACAGCACAGATCCACCTCTCTGTGTCACACCGGTGTCACACAGCACAGATCCACCTCTCTGTGTCACACTGGTGTCACACAGCACAGATCCACCTCTCTGTGTCACACCGGTGTCACACAGCACAGATCCACCTCTCTGTGTCACACCGGTGTCACACAGCACAGATCCACCTCTCTGTGTCACACTGGTGTCACACAGCACAGATCCACCTGTGTCACACTGGTGTCACACAGCACAGATCTACTCTCTGTGTCACACCGGTGTCACACAGCACAGATCCACCTCTCTGTGTCACACCGGTGTCACACAGCACAGATCTACCTGTGTCACACTGGTGTCACACAGCACAGATCCACCTCTCTGTGTCACACTGGTGTCACACAGCGTTTTCTGGTTCTGCTGCAAGTTAAGGAATGCAATCTGAATCCACACTGTCTGTCAGCCCTCTTCCACACCCATTCCTCCTTTTTTCCTCTCCATCTTTTCCTCTATCCTCCCACACAGCCCAGCTATTCTGGGTATCCAATTTGCTTGTGAAATGCTTTTTATGTCCGACTGCTGTGCAATGCCCATAAACACTGGGTGGTTTCTATGGACAAAGCCCCGCCACATGTTGAAAGCTAAAATCCATCTAGCAGGCATCGTACAGGGACTGCTATCTAGAGGAGATAGATGTGGTTTTCCATTAGTGTTCTACTGTCCAGAGCGTGTTTTTGCAATTCCTTTTCTGTTTTTGATTCTGCTCGTCAGTAATTGACATTTGTTTTCTCACTGTCATGACCTCAGGCCTGAAGGCTTAACTCACACTGCAGTCACTGGCAAGAAAAACCCTCTTGCTTAAATGGGTAAACACGATTGAACGAAATGTGTAGGCCCTCTTTGACCCGAACGGAATACAAGTTAGAGCTGCCCCAGTGGCTGCCAGCAGCTCTTGTGTATCTTGGGCAAGCAAAGATGGAGATCTCTGATTTCTGCCCGCGTCTGCTCTGTTACAACTCCGGTGGTGTCACCTGTGCTTACCCCAGTGCAGGTTTGTTTTTCCCTTTATGTCTTTGGTCAAGCAGCAGTTTGTGTCGAGTTTACAGACCAGAGCTGGGAACAGCTCAGGAAACTGCTCCGTGGCCTGAGCTGCTCTCTGGTTTGTCCTCTTTGCCTGGAACTCCTACTACTGCCCCCAAAACTAGAGAGATGGGTGCTAACTTACATGAGACCCCAAGACAATGCAGGTTGGAGCCTGGGACTGTACTGTAGTGTGTAGAAATAACAGAAAAATATTAAAGAGCAGACTTTGCTTCCTTGGATTAACTCTTCTCATTATCTTGTATTTATTTAGTTGAAAATTATTCTAACGCGTTTTAATTGCTTTCACTACAAAGTCTAAAGCATGCCCACTTGTTATTTCATATTCTGCAGTGAACAACTGATTTCAGTAAATTGACAGTGAGGGCTTTCAGCTGTAATTGCTGGAGTCTTTGAAATCTGAAACTGGTTTCTTACACTGAAATGCTCATGTGATGAGTCATTTAGGAACAGTTTGTTTAGGTAAGCTGACTGTCAGCTACAGAATCTGTTTGAAAAGATAGTTTTGTATAACATCCCCGTTCCGTTTTGTTCACTTGCTTCCCTACTGGGTTTATCTTCACGTTAGACTTTGTAAATTCATCGTTTAGAAATGCATTTATACTCTGTGGTGTGTGTGTGCATCACTCAGTGTAGAACACCCAAGAGAAACAGGTATTCTCCAGGTACAAACCGGAATTTCTCTTTATCTCAGCAGATGCTTATAGTGACATGTTTCTAGAATATCCCACTTCTGCTTATTAGTCTCAGTCATGTTTGCATCCCACGTCTTGATTATAATTTCTAAAATAATTTAGAATTTGTCTCCTGAAGATTCATTTCAATGAATTTCTCATAGTACAAGTCAATCACATAAATCTGGTGCCAAAATGCAAAGTGATATGAAATAACCATCAAAATAAGAATGTGTAAACAACTGAGTGCTTTCCAACACTTGCCCAGCTGTATTTTACAAATAACATTGAATCCATTTATGTTAATTTTATGTCTGCCAACTGAATTTAATACAATAACTTAATATTCTCTCCATATTTGTTCAGGTCTTTAGATTTCAAGGGATTTGTGAGAAATGCGTATTTAATTCACACTAATACAGTAATGGTAAATTATTATTCCGTTTTCAGTATTTGTCTACAAATTTGATTTCTACAGTCACTAGCAGGAGACTATCAATGAAAACTAGTAAAACAGATTGAGAAAAACCAGTGGAAATTATTATTTCTATAAGCTTCTCAAGTAAATCACTAGAGTTGTGTCTACCTAAGCCAAAGTACCTTGATTCTTCCAGGGCACAGAAAAAATAACTTGAAAAATGTTTTGTATCTTGTTGCTGGCACTGGTTGAGCTTCCTGGTGATGGCCCCACACCTGTGAATTGATTATTTTGATGCAATTTTAAGTCTCCAGAAGACATAAAGGGTATGAAGAACTAGGCACATCCAGTTCCATCTAACAGATGTTTCCTTTGGTATTTTAGAAGTTTTCTGGGTTCAGTGTTCATGTGCAAAGTAAAGGCCTCTTCCAGTGCTGTGTTCTTAATTCAGGTGTCATCTCATGTGGCATTATAAAAAAAAAAAATTATTTTAGGTAAGTTGTTAGAGATTTCAGAATGGCTGCTAGTTTTAGCTTCTTAAGTGTCCTTAATTCACACATTACT
Organism: Mystacornis crossleyi; assembly: GCA_013400655.1. Classification (NCBI taxonomy): domain Eukaryota; kingdom Metazoa; phylum Chordata; class Aves; order Passeriformes; family Timaliidae; genus Mystacornis; species Mystacornis crossleyi. The sequence continues at coordinate 94,189 of VYZQ01059847.1, forward strand.
ATTTTCCTTCTTTCATCAGATATTAGCTACAAAATGCTTTGAAGGAAAATTTTATTCAGTTTCTATATTTGGCACTTATATTTTCATCCTAGAAAACAAAATAAAAAGGGCAAAAATCCCTTTCTCAGTCTTTATTGAACAGTTTTATATAGAACTGTCAGTTCTGAGTATACAGGTTGACTTGAAGAGCTGTCGCATGACAGACTTCTCTAAATGTATTTGCTCTTTCCAGGTGCACATCAAATGGTTTCCATGTAGTAACTGCTCCTTGGAGAATGGAAAATTTGCTCTCAAATTAATCTAGCTGTTCTCAACCATCTTTTTTTCTCCTGTATTTCCCTAAGTGCATATGTGTATATTTGCTATCTTAACCAACTAATACAAATGGAATTCCAATCAGAGTTCTGATTACATCAGTTGTCACTGAGAAGGGGAACTGCAGGAACAGCTGTCAGTTCGCTTAGGCTAGCTCAGTTGAATTAAGACAATTCTCAAGAGCTGTATTCTTTTTAATGGGATATTTACTTCCCTAAATAAAAGAGATTACAACAGCTTTAAACACAGTGCTGAAAACTCTTCCATATCAACCATTTTTGACTATGTGAAATGTGTGAGGTCCAACTGCTTGTGCTACACCACTGCATATACTTGTATTTTGAGTCATAACAATGTTTAAAACAGTCCTGTGGTGTAGAGTTAGCACATTTTCCTCTTATCTTCTACATGACAAATTCTGATACATAAAGTAAGTATTTCTCTATTAAAAACAGTGAAAAATTGAAGCCTACTGTGTACGGCTGTGGATTGTAAGGGATGGTTTTACCAGCTGCCTGATTACCTCTGCTGCGGGCAGTAATGACTGCCTCGACTGATTCAGTTGTTACTCCTTTATCCCGAGTCTCAGGGATAAACAGTTAAGTGGGTGGTGATTACATTAAGCACTAAAATGTGTGCCATTTTACAGCAGAATAAACAGCCACAGAAGAATATGACCAAAGTGCTCCGGGTGAAAAACCAGAAGCTGTTTAGTCCAGCCTTTCTGGTTTAATTCACAGAGCCACAAATGATGGACTGTGGAAGTCTTTTTCCATTTTGTCCACAACAGTGTTCTGCAGCCAGAACCACCTCATCTCTTGATTATTCTCCATTTTTACTTGAAATTGAGTCTGCTGATGTTTTCTTACATCAACTCTTGTTAACTGTGAACAGAGCCTGCGTCTGCTGTTGCCACTTTGGGCTATACCTTGCAGAAATGCAGTTTGGATTCTGTGTCCTTAGGGGACTGTTCCAAACGCTCCAAAGGCTGTGCAGAACTTCTCTAAATGTCTAAATACACTCATGACAAATCTACTTTTTAGTATTCAAGGAAGAAGTTTGAGGCTGTTGAAAGACCTTAAAAACTCAGCTAAATACCTCACAAAAGGGTATCCTGGAAAGAATCTGGTGTACCTGCGTGGAGTTGTGTGTTACATTTTTAGGAGGCTGACATCAACGTACCAACTACGTGGCCTCCCTTCCCTTAATTATTTTTTCCCTAAGCAAAGCTGAAAACTCCAATCTGTGTAATGAGAAACACTTGTGACCAAAACCAATGACAAATGTGCAGCATTAGACCACACTCTATTTTTATATGTGAGTGTATGTATGTACACCTGCCTAATTTATTACATTTTTTATGACACTGACATATCAAATCTTACACTTATAAAACAGCCAGATGCCAGACAGGGCAAATCATACTTTAATATACTATAAAGCTATATAGTAAGCCCACTCCATGGGCTTTGCATGCACATAAAACCAATAGTTACATAAATAATATCAAATGACAAAACTAGAAAGCAGTTTCTGCATACTTTATTTTACAATTCGTCACTAAATATATTTACAGGACACAGAGTTTGCTTTAGTGCAATACATAGTAATGTTGCATAAGTACAAACTGTTGAACTTTTCTAAAAAAAATTAAAGAAATAAAGCACTTAACTGATGTTACAGCTAAGTATGTAAAGCAACGTTAATAACTCTGAGTGAAAATGCTAACAGCATCTTTTCTTCTCATAAACAATTTCTAGAAACAAACCACAAACCGGCATTACATATTCCAAACTACTACCCTTGTACAGTACCATATCATTTAAAAAAATCACTTTTTAAAAGCATATATACTGTACCGTACAGCAGCCCGTTTCTACAGATACTGACTTACTCTTTTAATACAAATATGGTATTACCGTGGCAGTTTTGAAGAACAAAGTTATCTCAAGATATCAAACATCAGTAACAAACTCTGATAAGCACAGCTTCTTGAGAACCTGCTTTAACAGCATTTCTTCACAGTGATATTTATGAAAGGTTGGAAAAAGAGATTCGCATAAAATATTTCCATCCTTTTTCAGTTTTTTATGCAAAAATCATTACTTTATATTGGTAATTATAAAATTACAAACACTTTCTATAAGTAACTGCATCTGTAGTAATGATAGAAAAAGTCATCAGTAAGACACCTAAAATGAGGCTTGCATAACATGAGAGTTTGAAGAAAACCGGGTACACCTCATTTTTAAAACAAGAGTAAGGGATGGAACTTAAGTTAGAATAAGCAACACAGTTTAACAGAGATAACCTATAATCAATTAAAAAAGCTACTTATTTATTAATAAATGTTAAAAAATAATGGAATCGTGATGAGGTGAAATCAACATTTAAAAAGATAAGATGAAACATTTACTCTTAATCTTAGTTTTGGCACTTCATTGGAACAATTACTTTACCAAAGACCGAAGTATGTATAAAAGACATACGGCTCCTGACATACCTTGCAAATATAGTACAGAAGTACTGGCAAACACTGAAAACAGAGTTAAACATTCCCACGGATTTGCACATGCATGCACGAGTCGGACAACAGCGCTGTGTTTATGTTCTTGGCGGTGACAACCCGGCATTACTCGGGTATTTCAGGCCGTTTCTTCAGCAGATCTCGTTTCCGTTTTGAGTCTTACAAATTCTTTAGCGACCTCGTCGTTGTTCCTCTGCGAAAGTATTCTAAGGATCGTTAAGCCGGTCTCATCCACGGCGATGTTCCTCAGCAGCGGGTACCAGGAGGCGCCGCCGCGGCTGCCGGCGATGCCCTGCAGCTGGATCACGGCCATGCCGATGACGCGATCCTCCCGGGCGAAGCAGTAATCCTTCACCGACAGCTGCAGCTCGTAGGCCCCCGGCTGATCTTCGCTGCTCAGCAGGCTGTGCGCGTTAACAACACCAACGGGGAACAAGGAGCTCAGTTTAATTCCCCCAGGGCATTAATTCGCTCTAGAAAGCTTGGAAAATTTCAAGCGAGACCGGTAGTTTAAGTTTTCTAGTTCCATTTTGTCGCGACAGAATATCTAATTTTAAACTTTCTACGCAAGTAACCCTTCAGAGGTCCTGGTGGTGGGGCCTCTGTTCTCAGCAGCCTGAGCGGAGAGAGAATTCCCTCCTTAGCTGGAACAGGCAGTTACCCTTCCCTAGAAAGTACTTAAAATGTTCAGCTAATTCCCCAGCTGTCAGCACCACGACTTTAAATCAGCTTCAAAAAATACAGGAAATCCCTGCAGCAGGCATCCAAAGGAGCTTTGTGGTAAGACAGAGACACTGAACTCATTTCCAGTCAGGGTTGGAGGGTTAAGGGGAGGAAAAAAAATCAGTCTCAGAAAAGGGCAGAGAAGTACTAAATTTAAAACTCCAGGATGGGTGGAAATTTCTTACTGATTTAAGGATTAAATGATAATAGCATTAGATAAACAATAACATTAACACATACACAGCCCTTCACACATTTAGATATCTCTAGAGTCATGAAGGCCCAGATATCTAGAAATAATAATTAATGCTTCAGACCAAATAACTACCTAGGCCAATAGATTTCTAGGGATATAAATAGTTATTTCTCTATAGGGAAATGAATTGTACATTTTAACCAGGTTTTGTAGGACTGAAAGCTTGGTGACTGTTATTCATCTTCATATACAAACAAAGATACAAATCAGTAAATAATTTTGAAATGGTGTCTATATCTACCTATAGCAGCCTTAGGATGGTGGTTTTTTGTTATTAATGGTTTAACGGCAAAAATATTTAAAGAAAATTTTCTAAAAGTATGCAATTCCCAGACATAAAAGACTTACAATTGGAAAGTTTCATTGTATTTTGGTGACCAGGTGTTGCTCTTTGTCTTGGTTCCATGCTTTCTTTTCTTGTCACTTAGTTTAGGACCCAGTATGCAAACTTCCACGAAGGGACGGAACATAGCTGTTGTTTGCCAGTTTAGGTTATTAATTGCTACAACTGTAAAGAGATAAAAGACTTGAAGTTAAATTCCATTGGAGGAGTTCCAATTAATTAACCCGTATGACTTTTTATAGCCAGTGAAAGGTGACCCGAGAGCTTTCCCACAGGATCCCAACACCCGGCAAGCCTAGGAGCAGCTTTGTCCCATCCCTGCCAAGTGAAGATGTCCGACTACTTTTATGTTCAAAAGTATCAAATATAAACGTATATTTTACAATTCCTTTACAATTACAGCTTCTTTTTGCCTGTTACCTTCACTGTAAATAAAAAAAATCAGCTTATACTAATCTGAATGATCCTGTGCTCCTTTCTGAAATTCAGGTTGTGCAGAGCAAAGGTATTTTGTTTAAAATGCAACTTCTTAAGACTTGGTGCAGTCATTCACCACCCAGCTCTGCTGTAGTTTTTTACAGGATGAATTATGTACAAGCAATAGAGAAGTATAATTGGACACATTTTAATTTATAGCTCCATAACTTAATATCTTTAGATTATCTGCACAGAGAAGCACAGACAGTACTTGCTCGCATAATCTGAACTTCTGCTGATGTGAGCAAGGAAAAAGTGCACTCCTAATCACCTGAAGTGAACTCACAGCTTCACAAGTAGTGTAATACTCAACATTTGTTACTCTATTATTGGCATGTTTGACTTAGGATGCGCTTGGAGGTTTGGTCTTTGTTGTTGCTTTTCTCTTTAAAGTTGGCTGTTTGAAACTCACCTTTCACAGTGACTTTATGCTCACCAGTTCCAGGATGGGTAGAGATGTCCACCTGTACAGATATCTCGCCCACTGAATTATCAGCAGTTTGACCTGAAAGCAGAAGTGTTGGTTAGCACACCTGGCTTCTCGATGCACCAAGAGACACAGACAGTGAAAGGCGAGTGGTGTTTTCTGTCAGAAACACTTGGAAATTTCTGACGCGTTTCACACTTAAGTGGGAATAAGTTACAGATCATAAATGATTTTGCTATAAAGGTACTGGGCAACTGCAAATACCTATGGAAAGTGCCTCAGTGAAATAAAAAATACTGTTTATCTGGAACTTTCCATTCTGGTTGTCCTTAGGCGTGTTTGTATCTAGAAATGCAGAAGTTGGTGGTTTTGTAATTCGTTTGCATGTACACCCCAAAAATCTTATTGCTGAGAGTGCATCTGGAAAGTTACTTCTGTATCACTATTGATGAATCCTTTGCTGAGGGTTTTGTCTCAGCAAATTACTGAAGTTTTGCATTAACACAGAGGGGGGCCTAAAGAAAAAAGCAGAAGGTTGAAAGGATGGCAGAGGAACCAGAACTTAATTTTTAAAGTTTTGCTTTTGAGCACCAGTGGAGGTTGTAAGTCAATTTGCACCGAATGATTCTTTAAAAGGACTCTCTGTATGTCTTGAAAAGTCCCTCAATATATCAGATTATAACAGTACAACTCAAACAAAATTGAGTATGCTTTCTTTGAATGACTGTGAACGTTGAATTCTGTGAACTGCACTTGCTTGCCAGGGTAATCTCTGTGAACCACATACGGAATGAAATTGCTACCCCTTTATAGCTGGCTGCTATTTCTGTGGGTAGCACAGAAGAGACTCCATACTCCTCTTATTTATACAGAAATTCCTTATCCACTGTTCCCCATCCCTCTATATGTGAGGAGAAGCAAACATTCTTTCAGATTTTTTTCAGCAGTTCCCACAGGAATTAAGGAAGGGGTACAGAGAAGAGGGAGGGGTGTCTTGTGTATAATAATAATAATAATGGGGAAAGTGATTTCCCCCCTTAAATTAGTTTATACCCACAATATTTGCCCTGTTATCATGCACAGTTGTTTTCTTTCCTGGATTTCTTCACCAGTGGCTTTCTAGAAGTGAGTTCTGCAGTGATGTTTACTCGCTGTTTTGGCCTGATCTGTAATTATGTTCTCTACATGGGATGAGCAGGCAAGGTTAATTAAATACTCTTACCCCAAGTGTTACTGCTTCAGAGAAGAAGCCTTTTTTAACCTGATACATCAAAATGGGGAGATTCGTTGATCATTTAACATGCTCAGAATCCTTGAACATTATTCTGCATTTCCAAGCTCTTGGGTGAGTTTGGCTTGGAATTGTTGTGAACCTACTTCTGAAACATCGTCAGTAGTGTTTTAGCAAAAACACACAGTGTCAATATCTCACTGTATTTACAGCTGTTACTTCTGAATTGCAGGGTACCTGTGCAAATTTTGCTGTTAGATGTATTTCAGCATCAGTCGGAGGGTTTGGGCCACTACTGACATGTAAGTGAGCAATTTACCAGACATCAGCTTTTTAATGACAAGAGGTTTAGTTTCAGTGGCAGTAATTAAGCTTCTTGTATTTGGATAATTACTTAAAGCTGTATGGAAGCTCTAAGCTGGTGAATCATTCTATGTCTTGCTTGCAAAAAATAATACATAATTTTAAAAAGAATTTGTATAAAAAGGTAGGAATCAAATGGACTAGAAAAGCTAAATAGTAAGAATAATAGAACGGTTTTACCTAGAAGCATAGGCCAAAGTATTTATTCTCTGACTATAGTAAAATTTGCAAAAGCAAATTGGGAAGAGAAAGGAAATTCTCATTTGGTCAAGGTCATAAAGTTAAAGCTGGTTTTCTTTTCTGTTGCAAACAGTGTCATTAGGCCATGTATCAGTGAGTAGCAGGTTGTTAATGGAGTTACACTTCCAGGGTGCTGACTTGTGTGAAAAAGCCTTCCCTTATATTCTTTATATTAAATGCAGACAAGGCCTATAATTCAGAAAGCAGCTTGCCCAGGATAGAACTCCAATACTAAATATAATATATTGTTATATATAGGGCATTCTCATGGCCTTTGTGATACTGTAAAGTAAATCAAAGAGAGTAGAGACTGGAGGTCCTAGAGCATTAATCTGTCTCATTCTTTCATATTGTGAAATTCCACTTCTCAAGCTGATCCATAATGCATGGAACTCAACCTCAGCACAGGTACTTTTTGTGGTGATGAACCTCTTTATGAATGATAATTTTGATTCAGTCTGTAGCCTTCCTTCAGCCCCGAAGGTTGAGGTGAACATACTGTAACTCTGTTCTGATTAAAAAGCTTTCAGTGCCAAGCCAGAGGAAGAGAACCAGGAGAAGGGCACTGGGAACTTGCAACACCTAAATCTCAGGGACACTGCACGGGTAGGATAAAGTGAATGTACTGAGAGAGAGAATGAGAAGTTCTTGAACTCTCTCCCAAACACAATTAATAATAATTTGCCCCTGACTGCAGTGGAAGATGAGCGAAGCTGATCCTGAATATAACTGGAAATATCAGCCAGTGTCAATTACTTGGTTTACGTTCTAGCTTAAAAAAAATCCAACCCAAAACCCTGGGAATGTTTTCAAAGAAGACAATTAGCATTTTCATTAGATAGCCTTGAGAGCAGCCGGTGGGTGATGGTAGGAGTGAAGTGTGCTGTGTTAACCTCTATTAATGACAGGCAGGATTTCACCAAGACAAAAATCTATGAATCTCTAAGGTTAGACTTGCTCTGTTTCTCCATTTTTTTATTAACTTATGCAAAATATATTTTTTTAGGAGATCTCCTAACTGGTATCTCCTTCCCTTTCCTAGTAGCCCATAACTTACTACAGTGCTCCAAGCAGTACAGCAAATATATAGTGTACATACAAAATCACTGTACGAACAGCAGTGCTCGATAGGGCTGTAAAGAAATCTGTGCAAACCATCACCCAGTTTTACACTGAAAGCAGTTGACATTAAAATGACCCTACACTCAGTACTGCTGAGAAGCTCTGCAAAGGAGGTTATCTCAGCCAGCACAGACAATTCCCAGCCCAGTCCAGAATACAAACTCGGTTTCTTTTAGTAATCACCCCATCCATCTTTCTTTCTGACCTGCTGAACAAACTAGAGATACAATTCCAGGACATTTAGTATTTGCTTATAGCATCTCTTATTGACATTCAAGAACTATGGTACTTAATTTTAAAGTCTCTGATCTGTCTATTTCTGCTGTTTTGTTTTCTTTCTTGCTACCAGTTCTTGTACAGTCACAGCAGGAATTACTGATTCTGACTGCACTATAGAAAGGTCCATTTATCCCACTACATTTAATAAGCCAATTTAGCTGACAATAAAAATCTCTCCGTGCACTGCAGAGGATGACTGCACTTTTCTTTCTTTAGTACTGTAATATAACACATTCGAAGGCCAACAAACTTATAAATGATTCTGCATTTGAAAACCTTATGGACGTTTAATTATTACTGCTTGCTCTCTAATATCTGCTTTACATTTTATTTGTTAGTGTATTTATATGATTCAAAATACGTGATCAACGTGCATTTAAAGTGCAGTCATTCATTTGCAGCAAATAAACTGTAAAGGAGAAAAAAAAATCTCCTCTGGCCAAAGATGCTTGCTCCTCAGGGACCAGTAGGGCCGAGATGTTAGGCTTTTATTCCTCCTTATTTAGCACCTGCAACGTCATCAATGTGATGGCTGTTATAACGCTAATGATTTTGACAGAAGACAGACTTTGGACCAAGTCAAATGTTTCTTAGTCATGATAGTCATAATTGCTACACGTGCACAGAGAAATCCCCCTGCCTGCTATTCCTTAGTAGGTACCTCTGGAAAAAGTGAACTTGGGCACTCTGACAGAGAAAATAGCAGAATATGCGAATGGAAAAATGAGTCATGTATATTTTGTAAAAACAGAACAGTAACTCCCTACATTTTCTAGGATAATATTCCTGCTAAATGCAAGAATTAGCATGAACCAGTCTGTGATCGTGAACAAAAGTATGTTACTGTGGAAGGATTCCTTTGGCTTGCTTGATCTTTTAGCAGCAAAATGTTTCCAGATGAGGAGGACTTTGGAAAGTAACTTCTAGGTTTGCATGAATAAAGAGCCCAGCAGAAATAAACGGGATCCACAGAAAATGAGCTAGCATAAAATTTAAGAATGTGGCGACTTGCAGTATTTTTGCCCCAAAGCAGCCAAAGACAATAAGCAAGACTCTGGAACTTTGTATGACTGTATCAAAAGTTTATAAATCTGTGGAGGTTTACATATGTTTCTATTCTTTTTTAAACTCTGTCTCTAAGGGTTCAGGATTTCAAGAGCTTCACCTCTTTGAGGATTAGAAATCCAGTTCAGAAGAAAATCAACTACCTGCAAACTAACAATCCTGCAGGAGATGATTTTATTACCCAAGACTTAGAAAGCTCACTGAGCACTCACTGGCCACGAGCCCAGCTGACCTGGCACTGCTGCCTGTGGCAAGCCTAACCCACCCCATTTGCCTCACTGGCTTTTTCAGCATAGAGCTGCTCCTCTAAATACTGGACCTGTGCTTCGACCTTATTTTCTAAATAAGACGTAAGAATGAAAAAGTTGAACAAATATTCAAGCTTTCATAGTTTCCAATGCTCTAGGAATTACACAACCCATGAAATCAGCACTTAAATCCAGACAAGCATCTGTCATCTTTTGATTGATGATGTCAATAAAATACATATACTTGTCTGGTGTTGAGATGCTAATTTATTAGGAGATAAAATAACAGGGTGACTCATCAAGTTATTTTTCACAGGACCCTGAGACAGATTTGAAGGAAAACCTTGAGGGCATTTTTTAACATTTTCATTTAATCCAAAGAGTAAGTTAAAGCTGAAATGTTACGAGATGGATGTAGCAAGCTAGACGATCTCTTCTGTATGTGTTAGAGAAGAGCAAGGCAGCAGAGAAATCTGATTTTATCATGATAACCACACTAACTGCAACATCTGCTTTGCTTCAAGAAGTAGCTACACAAATGGTTGATAATTATTTGTTTTGGGGTATTCTGAGATCCAAGTTCAGTACTTGAAGGCTGACTTCAGCAGCCATTTATTCACCGTGCTGTCATAAAAAGATCGCAAAGATTTAGATTTGTATTTGATTAGCAAATACGTAAATCATTTGTCTAAAGGATCACTTGTTGTGACGGAGGTAAGGCTGACAGGAGATTCAGCAGCCCCTGTAAGGCTCTCACAACTGTACACATCCACACTACCAGATACCTTGTCTCCGACAGGCGTTTCTGTGGTGTCAGGCAGGGACAGGAGGCAGGCAGAGCGCGTCCCATGAAGGACAGTGCTGTGCCGGGGTGTGCGTGGGCAGCACGGCTGTGAGTGTCGGAGTGGCACCCCCAGCTAAGCCCTTCCCTCGCCTCCCCTGGGCAAAGCTGTGCCCACAGAGCCACAGCCCGGTGGGGCCCCCAGGGCTGCCGCTGCTGCTCTGTCCACGCACTGAAGAAACCAGCAAGGGGCCAGCTTTGATCTGGGAGCGGTGTGTCCTCCCGGCAGCACCTGCCCCTCTGCGGTGTACCTTCATACACACGTATATTTGTGTAGCTGTATATTTGTATAGCTG
>VYZQ01059850.1:16214-42698 GCA_013400655.1 Mystacornis crossleyi
GGAGAAATTGAAGACAGCTAAAGTTTTAATTGATGAATTTATGCTGGTATGCAAATGGACCAAACCTATAACAGTGTAAAGAACTCGTGACCTGTCATCCATCTTGGGGTCCATTTTATGGAAGCAGCCTCCAGTTCCCCAGGGAGTACCTTGAAGGCCTTTCAAATAAGTACCTACCTTTATTCCCTTACTCTTGTCTAGTCTCAGTTTCTAGGTGGCTGGAGAAGGCATCAATTACAGTACAGGTCCATGAGATTAAGGTCACCTTCAACTTTCTTAACAGAAGGTGTGAAATTCCCCCAAATATTAGACTGTATTAGCAACTGCAGCAGAGAAATGCCTGACAGCGATTATTTCATATTATTTCCCATTCAAATTCATTCTATTACTAAAATAAAACAAAAGGATAATAATTAAAAAACAAAACAAACATCAAAGCTTTGCAAATTAATGCTATGAATTAAAAGTCCCCCTGGTTTTTCACAGCATGCCTTCATATTTTTTGATGACTTAATTTCCATGCCTTCATGCTGATTGCTCCTAAAACACCTGGTAAACAGGATGTAGCATATTCCATTCCCTTTTACAAGAACTTAAAGTCTGAGCAATTTAATCTCAGAGCAGAAGAATCAGCCCAGTACTGCTCATTGCTGTTGAAGATTAATTTTTACTAGCCACTTAGAGGCCTAAGGAGTGCATTACAATGAACACTATTATTCAAGTTCAGCAGAACAAAATCCATCATTTCTGAGCAGGGGAAGATGATTTTTATTAGAGCCATTCACGCAGCTCTATAATTCAGTGACACACACCGTCTCTACTTATTCATTTTCCTTTGTAAATTTTATCTTGTCCAAGAAGCAAAAATTTCATTAGTTTACTCAGAATGGTTCTTAATAAGTGTACTAATTGAGAGTGTATAAATGCATTTCAGTAGTTTCCAGTGTTTGTTCCTTGTGAAGTGACACGAATTTGTCTCCTTTGTATGTTTAATGCTGGCAAGACTTTGTTTACAAGAGAGCAACTGTGGTACCCATTGTGCTCAGAGAGGTTAAAAATAGTAAAGCACACATCAGATAAACACTTTGTGAAGGGTATTGAAAAATTAGACTGAAGGATGTTAACAGTTCCTCTGTCTTTAATGAGTGAATGAGGGGAAGAAGGGTTCAAACCTATCAGGAAACATTCTCAGTTGTGCCCCAGACCCTAAAGATACTTAATGCAACACATGGCAACCCACTTTCTATTTCTTACCCTGATTCAGCAGGCTCCTCAAGTATCAGCCTCATTCTAAATGTCTGGATAGTGCCACAGTAGACATATTAAATTATCTTCCTAAAGTGGGAGCCTTCCTTCGTATATAGAATAGCCAAACAAATTTGACTAAGTTTGAATTTTTAAAAAGCCCTTTGCTTCTAAAACCTCCATATTGTTATTCTAATGGTTAAATGTATCTTCATGGACTTGTGCTGCACTTTGTCCATTATTAAAAATGAAGAGCTTTGCTTTTCACTCAGGCATAACTTACCCTCTCCTTATTAGCAAGTCATTTTAACAAAGCAGGTTTTGAAACACCAACTTCTCTCTGGAAGTCTGCTTTGAAAATAGAGTCAAAGATGCATGATAAAATGCATGTTTCTTTTCACAGACCCTACTTGGGAAAACAGTGTTTCTTAGATCTGAGGCAGGAATGGAAGGAACCTGAGTCCATAAGTAAAGTACTTCAAATTTTTATGAAAATGAAGCAGAGGAAAGGAATAAAGATTTCCTTCACACAATGGGAATCATTTTAGTAAGCACAAAAAAGGTGCCTCATGCCCCCTTGCTTCAAGAATAAATTTCTCCCCCAGTAGAAATAGCTGATACCAAATTAATTCTTACCTTAGATGCATCAGACTGATCTCTAAGAAACTTCTGAGTTTTACACAGAATTCTCCAAACACCAAAAAATGTGAAAATTTTATATCTCTGATATAAATATAGCAGCAGAACACAAGGTCCTAATTTCTTTCCACTCAGAATAACAGCTATGTCCAGAAAGTGAAAGGGAAGCTGTTTTACACTGCCTTTACTAAAAATTCTCAGGGAGTTGTCACTGTTCAGCATCCAGCTTCAGTCACAGTAGCTGATAGGGAAAGCCCCTGAGGACAAGCCTTGGAACAAGGAAAATGCTGCTCCGACAAAGCGGCCCAGAACTGTAGACTTTGAAGTTGTACCCATTTATCTCTCAAATCTCTTTGGTTAATCTCCATTCTGTCACAATGTTTTTAATTCAATCTCCACTTACATGTCAGGGTCTAAACGTAAAGAATATATATACCAGGCCAGTGCAAGCTCTCAAGGAAAGCAGGAGCCAAGGAGGCACAACAGCCTTCTAGAACAGATTCATCTAAATAATTGTGTGTGGAAAATAAAGAAGTAAAGAAAAAGAAGTATTAACAATCACTTTCCCACCCACTGATTCTATATCAACATTAGTGATTAACAGGCAATTTTCAGTTTCAATCAAACATTCAGGGCTAGATTCTCATTTCTATCTCATGAACAAAACAGCTTTCTTTAAGTTTTACAAATTTATTCGTTAAATGTCATGAAGACCTTCTGACTCCACTTAGATTAGAAGTAGTTTCAGTAGGCCATTTTTCTTATAATTTCACTCTCTATTTCTAAGAAACGCTCAGCAACAAATCCTGCCAAAATTTTCATTCAAATACAAGGAAAACAAAGGTAACAGAATGCAGCCTATGCTTTTACAGTCAGCATTAGAAACATGAAAATACTGGTATTTCAGTTTTATCCTAAATTTAATGGTTTTAATCTATGACAGTTGGGTTTTGTAGTTTGGTTGGTTTGTTTGTTTGTTTGTTTGTTTGTTTGCTTTGGAGGTCCTTTCTTTAGAGCAGAGTCTCAAGGTGGGGCATATGTTCCTTACTCTCTAAGATGATACAGGAAATATATTCCTAAATATTTTTATTCCCTCCTGCACTCTACCACATCACACTTTCTATATTTAGAAGTGATTAGATTTATTTATTTTGCACAGCAACTGAACTCAAACGGGTATAGAGCTGAACCTACTCTTGCAAATATCTGTTTACATACCTTGATTTCCACATAAGTAGCGGCCAATTAAACCTTTGTAAGTAGAAGGAAACACCCATAGCCTTTGAAATTTGAAGCTAAATATGCCAGATACATGAGCATTTCAGGTTATTGCTCTCCAGTTAGACCTGAGAGTACACTGTCATTGTCCTTTTGACAATGAAACCTGCCAGTCACATTTGCAAGTACACACATGAATTAAACATATCACCTAAGAATAATGTTTTTACATCTTAGAAGTGGGTCTTAGAGCTGTTCAGTCTAACGCATTATAATCATGAAAAGAACAGCAAACACACTGCTGCTTCAGAACCTGTCGGTGCTGCAGCCATCATGCAGAAGAATCGCCCAAGCTGATGTATGCTCCTCCAGTGGCATACAACTGGGAGGTAAGTTCTTGTTGGGTGGCATCCAAGGTCTCCTCATGCACTGGCAATGTCCACCTGCCCTTGCTGCCACTGGCATCTGCTGCAAGTTACCTAAGGCTCTTTGCCTGCAGGCCACTCTCATATACCCAAGAGTACCAGTCAGGCACTCAACCAACCACACATCAAGGGAGAGATTTGCTTGATTCTTCCTTTTCAGTCCAAATCCTCAGATGCACTTTGTGCTTTCTGACCATGGCAGAAGTACTAAGCCAGAAGCTGAAACTCCAGAGCAAGGTAAGCACTACTGTAAGCCTGTGTGTGGGAGTAGGCAATTGTGGGTCAGTGGGAAACAAAGGCAGGGGATGAGAAAAGGAAAAGGGAACAGAAAAAGAACTGAAGGGACTATGCATAATGCAATGTTTTGGGGGCAAGAGCATGTTGTTGCTTCTCCAAAGCTGCAGCTTTGCTCCTGGAGTCAGGGGACGCACACTGTCCTCAGAGCCCCGCTGTCAGACTGCTCGCTGGAGCTCAAGAGCATCGGTGCTGGTTTGAATGACAGCACATTGCCTCCTGCTGGGCTGCACACCTCAGCACTACCTCTGAGCCAAAGCAGTGACGTTATGCACTATCTAGCCCAGAGATGTTTTTAATTTGGTTTGATTTCTCTCAGACAAGATTATAAAGATGGAGTTCAAGGCCCCCTGCCTCGTGTCGACACCGCTGTACCTCACCTTCCTCTTACTGCTGTGTCACAGAGGTTGAAGATCTCTTTAGCAATGGGACAAAGAGACAGTAAAACAGGAAGCCCATATGCTTTTCTTTCAAAGCTATCACTTGCAGAAAAATACATTTCAGACTTTGCCTGCTGTGTTCCAAAGACACGAAACTTAGTTCACATTTGCAAGTTGTTCAGCATGGCTTTATAAAAACTTCTCCGGCAGAGTGAACTCACTCAGTATCAGCTCCTCTTTTGAAAATATAATGCTTTTCATCTGGGATGAAACAAGCGTAGGCTACTTTCAGTCAAAAAGCTGATATAATGCAACACATGGAGCGTGCACTGCCTTTCTCTGTAAAGTTGTATTTCTGAACAATTACAAAAGAGACATGTAAAACCAAATGTGGAAATCTGTCCAACTGCTGAATGGATCGAATTTTTCCCTCACCCTTTGGTGAGGGTCATCTCTTCCTGCTATTATTAGGATGCCCACTGGGTGCAGGGTACCTCTATGGAAAATGGTATTCACTGGAATTAATCAGCAGTGCTTTAGGTGCACTCTGCTTCCTTGTCAAAAAATCTAGGAATCAACATAGCTGCCTATTTCCAGATGTCTCCCATGTCCTTATTAAATGTGCCTGTGGCAGCAGAAAAAATATCTCTCTTAAACAGCATATTGCAGCATTAAAAAGAGCACAGATGTACTGAGATTATCAGTCATACAATTCAGTTTGAACAAAGCAAGTCTTCATAAGGGTAAACAAGGGCAAGGTCTGGGGGATTCACTGGCAGTTTTGTTATGGCAGGAAAAGGAGATCTCTACTAGCAGTGCCTAAACAAGAGGAAATTTGTGTTTTCAAATAGTTTTGTAAAACCCATTAGAAAAATAGTTTCCAATGTACAGGATAAATAAAATCCTGTAGAAGGTATCCTTTAGGTACACCAGGGCAGGCAAGGAGTTAAAGTCATGCATTTAAGCAACAAGACCATAAAGCATTCTTCACTACCTGGGATAATTAACCATTTTGATTAAAATTTTGCCCCACAAAACAGGACGGATGTTACCAGCATTGTTTCCTCAGGTCCAAAGGCTATTTTTGGCATGTTTATAGCACTCTTACAAACAAAAGTTGGGTGAAGGCTGATGACTGGAGCAGAGGTGCTACGGTGTCCTATGGTAGTAATTATTTTTCCTGAAGGTGAAGGAACATTTTTGCAACAAGATGTAAGCTGCTCTGAATACTGTTAGTAATGGTGGTCTGCCAACTGCTTTCATAGGTCAGCTGAGCCCCAGAAAGCCTGCTGCCTGGCTTGGTAGTCCACCACCTCCTCACTGAACCTCAGTCCTGGCTTGACAGATGTGTAAGACCAACCCCAGAAGGCTTCAGTGTGGTGTTACCCCAGTAGGGCTGTGCATGCTCAACGCCACGTGTGAGCATAACCACCATCTAGCAGCATTCAGACAATACAGCAAGGCTCAGTCTCCTCCAGAGCTCTCACAGCTTCTGATTCTCACTTAAGTTCCTTTCTGCTCTGCTAAAGTCAATGTACCTGTCTGCTGCTGCTCTCCTCTTACAGGCTGTGTCCGTACGGTCTGAGCACGTTTGAGTAGCCAGGACTGGGCAGCAGCTGAGCCCAGGTTGCAGGTGAAGGGTCCCAGGAGGGTCACGGTGACATTATTAGGTCAGTCCTTTCTCTCACCACCCAGAGGAAAGCCAGTCATGCAACCTGGATAGGGAGTCCCATATTCTTCCAAGGCTTTCTGGATGACAAGGAGACAAAGACCTTGGTGCTAACTAAATACACAGTAAGAAGGATGAATTGAAACCACTAAGAAGGTAAGCCAAATCCAAAGTGATATATAACGAGAAATTACAAACATGATGCAACCACCAGTTCTTCAGCATGTCAGGGAAACTCACAGAGACACATCTACCTAACAGCAGAGAAATTGTAAGGAGTTGGGTGTAAAGGAATCTAAACTGCTTTACCTTATATGCATATTTTAGGCCACGCTTTTTTCTTTTAGCTTTCAGTTTTTCATAGCCTTGTTCCCTCCAAGGCTTTCATGCAGGCCTTCCTGCATTTCTTTGCTGAAGGCATCTCTCCAAGGAGATTCAAAATGTAGCCTGAATCTGTCTTTAATTTATGGTGTTGGACCTTATTTCCCCAAAGGTACTAGTTTAAACATACTGTCAACTTCATCTTTACATTTCACCTCTTGTGCAATGTATTCTACCTTTAATACAGCTCTGATAGCTGTGTATGTGGGATGTGGAAATATCTCAGAGGAAACCAAATGTTTACAGAAGTTCACTTAGCTACTGCATAAAATGACTCTCATTTCTCTCTGCCAAATAATATGTGAGGTGAGAATGGAGTTGTTTATTGCACAAACGCAAACCCAAGGCATACAAGAGGAAACAACAGTGGAAGGAAATTCAGACATGAGCACTGCTTGAAGTCACATGGTGGTATATAAGCAAGTTAATAAAATTTGGGGTCTAAAGGAAAGAAAACTCTTTTTAGTGACTTGTAAATGTAGAAAATAAAACAACCGATGGTTATTCCAGGACACTTTTTCTGTGTATCTGTGCCCTGTGCAAGAGTTCTGCCAAAGCTTTTATTTGAGACATTGGCAGATTAGAAAAACTGTGGAGTGTGTTAGCACTGCAGATCCCTGGCACCACCGGAAATTGTTTTCTGTTCACATGCACAATATGGCATGCTGTGCTGCATGCACATGGAGAACACTGGGCTTATTTTGGGGTCTTCACTTCCTTCAATCTTCACTCTTGAACACACGTAGATAAGTTGTTCTGTTGTGAAAATATTACATACTTAATTACCTATTTGAATTTTACTAAGGTGTCTTGGGGATTTGTAATTAATTCTAATTCAAATAATTCTAATTTTAAAGCAATTCCAGGCAATATTTCAGTCATTCTCTACAGACAGATTCTGTATGGATGGCAGATGTGAGATCATTCATGTGCTCAAATCCAGATCTCAGCAGGTCAAAAGTGGAGGGAAATCAAAAAATGTAACATTAGTTATTACGCTCAGTACAATTTTATCCTGTTTTCAAATGTAAAAATAATTTACACACAAAGCAGAAACTTAAAGTGCTGTTAGTCTAATGATGCTCCACATTTTCTTTTTTTATTACCTCTGCAAGAGTTCATGTTCTTCACCGGTCCCCTGCCTATCAGTAGGTTTACTAAGTTTCAGAAGTGTCCCTTGGAGGGTACCAGATGGTGATGGCACTGAGTGGAACAGAACAGCTAATTGTATCATTGTTGATGAGAATCCAGTAAAAGCATGGACATATCACTGTTGAACAAAGAAAAAAACAGCAGAAGACTTGAACCTGAGGTAAACTCAGTGTCTTAAACAGAAGCAGCTTGTTTTTCTTCCTACTTCTAAGGTAAGAGAAGCAACTGGTTTTACTGTATCAGATTTAGGGATACTTAAGAAAATAATTTTGAAATTTAGTAGAAAAAATCCTAGGTGAGCTTCATTTTCAGACAGGTAGGCTTTTGATTATAAAATTGCAAGGAATTTCTGTATCAGATTTACAAGGGAGGTCCCATTTCAGTTTCAATTCTGGAATTACTGATTCGCCATATTTTATTTCCCCTACCAATCCACAAAACATGCCAATGATCTGCTATAAGATGATGCCCATTATATAAACACATCACACAGTATGTAAGGGAAAATTTCATTGGATCATTTTTTTGAACTCCATGAAGGATATGTGTATGCTCATAATAGTGGTCAGGTTATGCTCGGGTACATGGTGAACTTCAAACTGAAGTTTCACTGCAAAATGAACTCGCAGAAGATAAAGTGTACAACAAGTTCTTTGCATGCACATGAACTACTAAACAGTCTATTCAAACCAGGGCTCATCACATTTGTTATCCATCCTGTAGGGGGTCAGTGCTAAAATTAAATTATACCTGCTTACCATTCTCAATCAAATCAGGCTGTGAACTGAAAAATAAAACAATTAAAATTAGAGACAGGACAGCCTCCCACTGTTTATGATCTCATTCTATTTGTGAAGAGTAGGTGGAAATTCACCCATGGTGAGCATTTGGTTTATGTCAATTTTTTCTTGTTATTACAGCTGGGGCTTATTTTGTGAACTATTCGCAGCTATTTCTGCTAAAAATAGGTGGATACCAATTTAAACTTCCTGGCGATATTTCGAGTCAAAGTATCATTAGTAGATAGTTATTATGCTGCATTTTATTGTAAGAGATCCTGCCATGAAGCCAATCTATACAAATATAAATAAAGACAGTTAGAATTACCTTCCAAACGACTCTATTGGAGGTTATTCATGTTTGGTTTAGCAAAACAAGCTAAGCTATTTGCAAGAAAATTTATTAGTTGCAGGAACACTGAGTTAATGAGACTTTCTAAAACTCCTTATCAGTTAGGCTATGACAGTTGGAGAGAGACTGGGGATCAATTTTGCATTTTTGCCTCAGTCCTAAATAAGAGATACTTGTAGTTCTCCCTTGTTTTCCACAGAATATAGTTCCTGTTTATCACTACTCCCTCTTCTGCTATGCAGTCTTGTAACAAAATAATCTTCCCAAAACACATTGTCTCACAAACAAACAAACAAACAAAAAAAGTGACAATTAGATACAAAATTCCTTATCTCCTAATGACAGCAATAGCTGACATGTGAGGACACATAGTGATGATTTGGTCATCCTTTTCCCTGTACTTTCCTAATTACCCATCACAGGGCTTGTATCTTGGCCTGTGAAAATTGTCAGACCCAGCTGCCATTTAAGTTTTCAGAAGGAATCCCAGAGTCTCCGGGAAACTGCTTATATCATTTCCATGATCCCCATCTCAAACTTATTAGCTGATAGCGTGGCTGCAGCTGTTATATAATTGATATTTCATTCCCATATTAGGAAACATTTCATCACTGAAAGGGTTGTCACGCCCTGGAACAGGCTGCCCAGGGAAGTGGCTGAGTCACCAGCCTTGGAGGCATTTAAAAGGTAATGTTAATGTGGCACTTAGGCACACAGCTTAGTAGTAGATTTGGCAGTTGCTGGACTCGACCTGGATGATCTTAGAGGTCTTTTGCAACTTAAAGAATTCTGTGATTCTATTATCCTATCTGCTGTTATGTTATGTGACTTCTGACACCAGTGCAGGAATACTAAGATCTTGTTTTGTCTGTGAATCTCGGGGGTAGAAGTATCTATCTGTTATCAAAGTCAGTAACGTGTTCAGGAGTGCCCACCAGTGAAATTTTACAAGGCTGCTAAAGCGTGACCATTGAATATTATGCTGCAAAGGGTTAGCTAGGCTAACTTCACAGTTCAAGATATATCATTAAGGAAATTACAGGCAGCCACGTTCTCTGGCCCCGAACACAAGATACAGCAGTGTCTGAAAAGAACAACGCCCTCTCTTTTGGTGTTGTCTAGGAAACGCTAACTGCCCCAAGCCAAAACCTGTTAAGTAGCGTAGAGAATCATTTGCCAGTGCTTGTACCTTGTGCACTGGTCCAGTCTAGTCTGCTGGCAGAGCCATAGCCAGCAAGTTTCTAAATACACACAGCATAGCAGCGTTACCCCCAGGCTCACTGACCTCATGGAGAAAAAAAGCACGTTAGCAGAGTTGGAACCATTACCATAATAACAGAGTTGTATTTCTTCTTGTTTATAGTTTTTTTAGGTAATATCCTCTCGAAATAGTTGTAGTGCCTCGTAGTGATGTTCTTCTAACTCACTTGACTAACTAGACAGCCAGCTGTCTAGAACACAGGGGTTTGGTCTAAACTAATTGTCAAGTTTACTTTGTCTCTCTATCAATTCTTCCTGCCTAATTTAACTACCATTTTTTAGTCTGGAAAGCATCTCTGGATGTCTGTGTCCATCTGTGGCCACTATCTAGAAACTGACTTTCAGACAATTAAAAGTAGCTGAAATGGGAAGAGATATGGGGGAAGAAATGGTTCTGAAAAGATGAGAGGGAGAGAATGGATTCAGTCTGATTGCACAGCTTCAAAATCTGTGCTGTTAGGCTGGTTTCCAAGAAAGTCCTTTAAGGTAACAAATGTTTCTTTCTAAAGATCTTAAGGTTAAGAATGCAGATCTAGCATGATTAACTCAAACATTTAAGCAGAATGGTTTCGACATCTTGTTCTGTCAGTGTAACACATAAAGCTAAATTAGATGCCTGGGGATTAGATACATAAAATGGAGGAAATTTACTTATCCAGTTGGGAATCACGGGATTAATTCAGTAAGAAAATTTACTGAAGTAGAGTGAATGATTGCTGTTTACATTAGATTTCCTCCTTTACTTAACTATCTAGTTTTAAAAATAACACCTCTGCAAAAATGACATTCAAAATGTATCTTATTCTCTCAATGTTTGCTTGCTTTCATCAGGTGCTCACACCACCCACCCTTTAACTGGGAGACCTGGGTGCTAGGATCTCAACTATGCATGCAAAGCTAATACTCCTGTAGACAAACAATGAGTTTACTCATTCTCCACTATCCACGTAAAAGCTGGGATGAGATTAGATTCACGAAGTATTAGAACAGACATCTGAAGCACACAGAGAAGCACAGAACTAATGATGTGAGTCAATAGGACCCAAACAAAATTGTTGAGGAAAATGTGATTGCGTGTTTTGCAGAAAAAAAATTATATACTTCCTAAGGAATATGGCAAGAAAGATATAACAAGAGCCCAAATTGTCTAAAGTGTGTGAATATAGGAGTGTTTTCAATGTCTGTTTGGAAAAAGAAGGTTCTTAAACATTTTGTAGAGGCAGTGAAACAGTGGTATCGTTACACAGACTGAAATGATTTCTCATGTGCAAAGCAAAAGCAAGAGAAAAGGAGGGTCTAAAATGACCTCCACAGTCAATGAATTTTGTTAATAGCACTAGCAGGGACTTAGCAGCTGACAGGGTTTCAGAAAAAGGGTAAGGAATTTGCTTTATTACACTAAAGTAAAATTTCTATTACACTTCAAGGGAGGGGGAACATCTTAAGAAAATCTTAAGGAAGACAATGCAGGCAAGTTTGATGAAAGGAGAGATGGCAATGAAGATGTTGATATGAGAGGAGCTGATGTAAAGATAGCAAATGAAATTTTGTCTTCAGCTGGTTTCTTAAAGAGATATTAGATCCTAAAAAAATCCTGCATCTAACAAAGGAAAAAAGGGTGTGTTTTTTTCACTAAGATAGTGGAAAAGCAGCAAGAGAAAGTAAGTTGGAGACCAGCAGTGAATATCAAAAATATCCTACTAAAGGATAGAATACCACAAAGGAAAATGTGATCTGAAATGTAATGAAGCTTTAGAAAGAGTGAGAGGAATGGGAAGAATAAAGGGAGGTCAAAGCAGTCATACCTAATCTTCTTTTTTGAAAGAGTAATTAAGATATTGCATGGAGAAGGTGAAAGGCTGGAAAACAAGAGTGTTTTAAGAAGGTGTCAAAGGCTGTAATTAAACTAAGGACAAAGGTAAGCATATAACTTGATTTCATGATATTCTGGTTATAAGGAGTGGCAAGGCAATTGAATTTTTTTTATTACTATACTACCCACACAATTTAGTTTTTAAATTTAAGAAGTAGTAGTAGCCCCATTAAATTTAATCTGCACTTTCCAGTGCAGAGCACATCATATTCACACAACTATAGTCAGATGATTTAGCCAAATCTGTCATGCAGATGATATGCTAATACTTTAGTCTTCTAAAACTTTGTATGATTGCTCCGCTATAGCTTACATGCCTACAGTTATTATTTAATACTGATAAAATGAAGTATAAGAACTACAAAACCGGACTTTTTTCCTCTTTTTACTTCACTAAGTGACTACGTACAATTGAAAGTAACTATACAAGGTGAGAAACAGAAGGGAATCACGACATTTGTACCAAAATGAAATTTCAAAAGATGATGTGTGAGTTAACACAGGCAGGTGGCCAGAACAACCCCAAACCTATGGCTGAAATGAAAAGAATAAATTTACTTCATTACCTTGCTAACTGGAAGATCCCCAAAGAAACACCCGGGCAGCAGAGATACATGAGTGCAGAGCAGGCACCATCAGGCTCAGTCCATCCTGGCAGACGCTGGGGCTGCTGTTTGCACCTTTTTACCAAGGGCCTGCACACGCGTAGTTTACCACCACGCTCTGATCTCCTCTGTGCTTTTTATGGTCTTTGATCACTCTCCCAAGCGGGAGCTCAAACATGTCCGTGAGAGCACCTCCAAGTCTCTGTAAACACCAGTGTTATCTCTACGCAGAGACTCTACTTTACAAGACACACAGAGGATAAACAGCAGTAGGCATAACACATGGGGTTTCCCACACTCTTGTACTCCAGGCTTCAGCATTCCCAGCTGCAAAGGTCACTTGAGCTAATCCACCATCCTCCTCACCATTCTTCTGCTTTTAACCATTTCGTCCCAACAGCTGAAGTACGTTTTTTAAGAGGATGGAAAGGCCTGAAGAATACTGAAAATGTATTTCATTTTGCAGATGATTGACATAAGCCAAAGGGATGTGTCCCATAAGTTAAGGATGCTCCCAGACATGCTATTATGAGCAAATCACATTCTTGCAAGGGGTTGCAAGAGAAACTTAGTTGTTCAGCTCCATCCTGATTCTTACAGACTTCAGTCACTGGAAACAGATTCAAACTGACAGATGTGGAGATGTGACAGTTTTGCTTTGGGTGTGCTTAACACATTACCTGCATGAACCCTTGGAAATCTGGTATGAAGAGGCCAAATTTTGCAAGAGACTAAAGCAAAAGAAAAACACAGCACTCTCCAACTTAAAAAAACGCCCTGCTAATTTCAGACTGATGTTACACCTTAACAACTTCCACATACTTCTTGTCTTAGAGTTTCAATTGCTGGATGATCATCCCTCCAGGAATACTGCTTGCCATCACTCAGTTTTGTCAAAATGAAATCACCCAGATTAATGCCTTTTTTCCCTTTTTCTTTTCTTTCTGCAAGTGCCTGTCATTAATGACTTTTTCACTCTTGACAAAGTTGATAAGTAAGTTACTCTTAAGGTACTGCAAATCTGCATGGAGTTATTTGGCAACATAATCAAGTTGTGTTTATATTTTAGAGAACAAAATAATGGGCAATGAATTCCACTGCCGCTGGCAGTCAAAACTTCTCTAATACACCTGTACTCCTACATTAGTTTAGGGTGAAACACGACCAAATCTCTTCCAAACAAAAGACATTTCTGTCAGCAGACTGTTTCACTGAGATAAGAATAAAGGAAAAATAAGTCTTTATGCTTTTAGCACAGATTGTTTACCTTGTGATAGATGTAGGCAAGTCTATCATTGGGGAAAGTTGCATTTCAGTTGACATGATTGAAAAGTATATTAAATCTCTTTTTCTTCTTTTTTTTTTTTTAAGCAAAGGATGACCAGAATTAACTCTTTCACTTAAGACCTGTTTTAATGCATTGGCCTGGCTTTTTCTGTTGCTTGGCTGGGTTTTTACAGAGAAAAAAAACCCCAGATCTGTGCCTGTAAAATGCAGTCTCTTTGCTACCAGCTTAGTATCAGATTTTAGCAATTACACAGTCATTTCTCTTCACTGACAGTTAAAGTCACAGGGTATAGCTGCCATTTACTTTATTGAAACCAGGATTTGAACTGCTTTGTCTGGACTGATCCAGCCTGGAGTCTTCTGTGTTGTCTCTGTTATTCACCTTTCACAAGCAAATACCACAGTTCTGTGCAAAGGAGGCTAGCACACTCTTAGGGAGCTTCTGTTATTCCTAAGCACAAGCAGTATGTTTAGAACCATTTCTGCAGAAAATAAGGATAATCCATGCTTGGAAGGTCATGAAACTCTTATACTTCCAAATTCAGAGATCTCAGACTTAAAGGTTAGTGCTAAATCCCACAAACGTACTTAGAATTTTACATCCGTCAGTTCTGTTGGCTTCAGTGGTTTTACTGTTCTTAAGTTAAGCACATGAATGTGGCTTTGCACAGTCAGGGTTTAAAAAGATGAAGTGAAATTGAAAAATTTGGGAAGATGAAAGGAAGCATGGGTTCTTAGTAAAATGGGTTAAGTACATAGGTGTCCATTCAGATTTTTGTGAGTGAGCATGCACAAGTGTACTAGTTCTGGATGAGATATGTCACTCCATGATCCAGGCCCAACAGCCAGCCTGCCTCCTCTAACTGCTAACAAGAGCACTTTCAGGAAAATTCCAACTCATACTCTGTGGATTTTGACCAGCAATGCTCACAAGGTGTGGATATTTCAGAGAATGTAGCTTTCAAAATCTACAAAGTCTCTTGATTTTTCTTAGGGATTGAAGAAGCAAGCAGATGGCATGTTCCCAACACTTGCTCTAATATAGCACTAGAATTCACCTGATAAACTCTAGGAGAATTTTAAAATAATAGCACAATGCATTTTCCTAGACCTTTGCAGAGGTTTTACTATTGCTGATGATGATTCCTCAAAAACAACAGTTTGACGTACACAATAGTAATGGAAATATTGGGGTCAAGCAGTAAGAGTTTGGTGAACTTGCAAGGAAAAAGTAACTTAGTGTTTTACAAAGTGTAGGACATATGTCCATCATATAGCAATATTATATTTCTCTTTGGTTTCACAGAAGACTCAAATATCAGACTGCAACAGCTTTAAGAAAATTCCTGTTTTTATAGAACATTTGACAAAGCTTAGATTAATGGACCTAGGAATCCATCCAGTGATTTACAACTACAGCTAGAACAGAGATAAAGAGAAGAAAGACAAAAGGTTTACATTAAAACCTTTATTATCAGACTGAAGGAAGTTTGGAAGTTTTAGTAATACAGGAGGTTTTTTTCTCTCACTGTAGGCAAACTCTCTATTATGATTTGGAGAGTACTTTGCAAAGTCAACACACAAAGTTATTTTAGCTTTCTATTTCCAGGTTTTACCTGAAGTACTTATTCCATACGGCAAAATTTCCACTGATTTTTCTTGACTAAGGCATTAGATATTGTGCTACGCTAATTACATGGAGCCTAAATTATCAACCCACTAAGCACTAGAGCTACTATGTCACTAGACTTGTTTTGTGGCTCTCTGACACCATTGCATTACAGATTGATTCATTTTCATGTGGATTTAATATTGTGTCATATTGAATACAATTTAACTCATTATAGTTCACTTTAAATATGTTTAACAACATTAAAAACGAAAAGGGTTTGCCACAGATGTTTCTCATGTTTGTGGCCTGCCAGGACAGTTCTTCCAGTATCTTGCAGTTGTCCATATTGTGGTGTGTAGGCTGTACAGTATATACATTTCTTCAGCAGAACATGGGACAGAGAAAATTCTGTCTCTGATAAAATATCTGATCCCCATGCAAAATGATGGAAGAGTAAGCTTCTGTGTATAGAGAAAATATTGGCTTCCCAATCAGCCATCTGGTGTATAGTGGGAATGGTCTGAGTATCTTTCTCAGTTGGAACATTTGGAAAATGAATATACTGTTGCTACAGCTCAGGCTGTTGGCCATGATGTTTGTGATAATGTTGTTGATTTACCAGATGTCCTGCAAATTCCTGGTGTGGTAGTGTTTCCTGCTCCTACTGAAGTCTTCATTACGTGATGGGTTTATGATTGCAGTCATTTCTCACAGAGTAGGAGGGAGCTGGGAAATGTGTCCAAGCACAGCATGGAATCCATCATCCACTCACCATTCACTTTGCAAATCAAAATCTATACCAACATGTTGCTTCTAGATCTCTAAAAATTACATGGGAATACATGTAAAGACTTGAGTAACACCACTGGCATATTTTGCCATTTTTCTAAATCACTCAATGCCTAATACAGGTGTTTACACCTCTGTCTTCATGTATGCACACCCACTCCTTTTCCCTACTTTCCAACTAGCAGACAGCAATACAAATGGGAACACTAAATGCTGTGTTCACTTAGTATGCTCAAGAAGTGTATCTGAGGTTTGAATAAGGATGCTTCACCTGTCCGTTCCTGCTCTGTTACAGTAGATTAATGAAGATAATATATGATGTACAGCTGAGCACCTAGGCTTTGACTTCAGAAATTAACTCATCTCTTTTACTTTCAAAATGAATAAGCACATGTGCTGCTTTCTCTTTTTTGTTTAGTGTTGCCAATTCAGAGATAAGATACCTATTGGCATTATCTATGTGTTGATGGGGTTCTGAATAACCTAGTCTAATGGAAGGTGTTGGAACTAGATGATCTGTGGTTTAAAGTCCCTTCCACACCAAACCATTCTATGAATCTATATAAGTACCTGTAGAGGAAAAGCATAGTGGAGGCCAAGGCACACATACACAGGAAAAAAAGTCTATTTCACAAGACTAGCAAATGTATCAGTCTATTTTCATCTAGATCCTAATATCCTCACCATTCTTGTTTACCTGGTGTGAACATTGCTTAATCAGCACACTTTGGACATAATGACACCTTATAGGCCTGAAGTAAAAGTGGTTGTCACTGGTTGAGAAAAAGTCAGAAAATGCACAAGGACTCGAAAATTCCATGTTGGCTCTGTAGCAAGAAATAAACAAGAAATTTAAACAAGTATGAAAAAAATATAAATGCTATTTTCAAATTCAAATAGACAACACTTTCTTCATCCTTCAGTTTATTTTGTATGAATGTTTACTGTGGAGGTTACTGCCTGGGGGGATGACTTGGGAGTGGGAGCATGGGTCAGGTTACACGGGGCTGCCAGGCTCCCTGATGCTATTGTGCCTAAACCTCTTTCCCATTGGTCATTTCAAATGTAACCCCACCCTGAGAATGCTGTACGTAGGGGGGCTGCTCAGATGATCTGGGAGAGCTCTTGGAACAGTCTGTGCCAGGCCCAGCCACGAGGCTGTGAGAAAATAAAGAACATCTCTGAATATCTACAAAGAATATCGTCCTCTGATTCTTTCTACGGGCCAAAGCTGTCTGCCAGGGAAGGTTGCAGGCCAACCCCCCTGCAACAGTTTACAAGTTAAAATACTAATTTCAACTCAAGGAATCCATATTGCCTAAGAGATCCCGAACTACCTAATGGCTATTTAAAAGACACATGTAACTTTCTCACAGGCATCTCAAGGTATACAACACTTGGCTGAGTGTCAGAATAAGCGGTAATTTTTGGCGGCAGTGTGTAAGGAGCCAAGGAGCTGCCGCAGTGAAACGCAGTTCAGGCAGCACAGTCCTCTGCACACCACAGAACTGTGTTCCATCAAGAGAGCAGATAAATCTTGTTTTAGTGGATATTTATGAAAATTAATAGAGAAGATATCAACATATCTGTGATTAGGTAGATCCAAAATCCACAAAATCTGATATGGGAGTCTTGATATTCCAGACTTAGTATGGCACACCATTAATAACAAATTTGCTTCACAGCTCAGTTTCTTTTTACAGCTAGGGAGGGGAACTCTATGACAAAAAAAAAATCTCAATATGAAGCAAGATTTTTCATGCTTCANCTGCCGCAGTGAAACGCAGTTCAGGCAGCACAGTCCTCTGCACACCACAGAACTGTGTTCCATCAAGAGAGCAGATAAATCTTGTTTTAGTGGATATTTATGAAAATTAATAGAGAAGATATCAACATATCTGTGATTAGGTAGATCCAAAATCCACAAAATCTGATATGGGAGTCTTGATATTCCAGACTTAGTATGGCACACCATTAATAACAAATTTGCTTCACAGCTCAGTTTCTTTTTACAGCTAGGGAGGGGAACTCTATGACAAAAAAAAAAATCTCAATATGAAGCAAGATTTTTCATGCCTCATGCTTCATGCAAGAGGGCATCATTTTCTGTGTGCAAAAATGGGTCTTAGACTACATGTTGACTATGGGCTATTAATCTCAAACCAGGAAATGGCATAGTATATATTACTTGTGTCATTTCCACATTCAGAAGCAGGCAGTCTTTCTGGGATATATACAAATTTCTTATAAAGGAGCATGTGTTTTCTCATGAAAGTTTCACCAGTGCTTTATTCAGATAGATTGGAAAACCTCCTTTCTTTCATATAACGTTTATCTCCAGGCTATCCAGATCCAGCTACAGTGGCAAACTATAAACCAAGTTCTGTCAGTGAGAAGAAATTTTGCAAAGGCTCTTTTTGCAAAGGAAAATGAAGACAGAAAATATTCAATTTGTACTGAAGAGATGGTGATTCCACATGGCTGATCCCACTGACTGCCCTGTGTGAGATCTCTCATTCCTCATCTCATTGCCAAGAGCTGTCTTTTAGCACACATAATTTCCCCCAATATTCTGGCTTCTTCCCAGGTGATCTTCACACAAAAATATGAGAGGCATGGTGCAGCTGGTCCCTGATTAGGTAACTAGCAACATTCAGGTAGGAAACCTGAAAACAATTATATGTTTTATTAAGGCTCATTGTATGTATCACTCTTGAAGGTTGTTGCTTCAGCTCAGAGAATCAGCGATAGCACAAAGAAACGGTCACTTGAAGACCTGTCCCAGGTGATTTGGACAAGCATTTGCACCAGCGCACAACTCTCAGAAGTAATGTATACAAGACTGTTATGATCGGCAATTTCCAAGCTGTTTCCAATTGTGACTACACTTCCAGTTGAGATACACTTGCAGAAACCATTTAATTTCTTTCAGATGAATGCTCCTTCCTACAATGGTTATCTATGGAATTGCTGCTTCTGCTGCATCCCACTCCACAACATTGTCAGTAGGCAAGACTAAGGCAAAAACAAAAATAACAAAACCAAAAACAACAACAAAAAAAGCTCAGGGTTGTTATGTGCTACCTCTTATAAGTCTGGCTGTGTTTAAAATGTTGTTGACTCAAATAGCTCCAACACCTACATCTCTGCTGGCAGATAGCATCTCAGTAATGAACTCTGAAAAAAGCACAGCTTAAGTATCCTAGCCTGACTTGTTCTATCTCTCGCTGCTGGTGAAGGTGGATTTAACTAACATGCTACAGTGTAAAGCAGTGTAGGTGGAGTACTGGTAATTCCTTTATACCAACTTCCATAAGGGCAGTGGTGTCCTCTGGAAGGGGGTAGGACAGACAGCTGAGGACTATAACATCTTAGGTTGTCCCAGTAAGACTTGCCAGAGATTTTGTGCTACTGTTCATACACCACAGCAGTTTGTATTCAAAAACAATGCCATTTAAAAGTTAAATATTCATATTCTCAGGAGGTGAATCTGTTAACCCTTAACCTGTCTCCTGAGGAAAAAAAAGACAAAGAGGAAGTGAAAATTTCAGTAGGCACTGAAAATGGATTTGATCCAGTTTTATAAACCAAAATTGTTCCCTTAATCAGCTCCTGTTTGCCGATAATTTGGAACTCACCTTGCCTCATCCCTAGTTTTGGGTCAGGACCTTTTCTTTCTGAATTAGCACTGCAATTCCCAATGCTTTGTTCAAAAGTAGTGAATTTCATGCTTATTTCCCAAAGGGATTTCTTTTTTCCCAGAAGCTGTGTACAGCAAATGGACCATATTACACTTATGAATTCTGTCCTTTGTAGTTCTTGAGTTAGTAAAGCGTTTAAAAGCATTAAGACTAATCATTCTGGGTAATTGTAGGTTGTACACTGCCTTTTGGGACTCTGGACTTTCAGATATGTGGTAAATCTTCCTCTGGATATTGCAATTGGTTGTCTTTTTCTCTTCATCATTAAGTGATGGGGCTGATGGAGATCAGCTGCTTCACTTTGTAAGTGGTTAGCATTCTCTCACCTGCTCTGCATGACTACTGAACTGAGGTATGTTGTGACAGTCTGCCCACTCTTCCCTGTTCAGATTAATGAATACAGCTTTAACTGTTAATTCAAAGGCAGCCAAGCTTATATCCAACAATTAGAGTACAACTTCCCTATTCAGATAGTGTATATGTAATTTGGCACCGTCTTTTATACCAATTTGGGGTTAAAGTGTGTTTCTGCACTAAAACTGACTTTGTAAAAACAACCTCAGGCTTCGGGGGGCTATGTGCTTATTCTTCCTCAGAAACACCCAAGGGAGATTCACTACTTTCTCACACAAAGATATTTTTTTTCCAACTGCCACTATGCAGATTCAACCTGTGCTACAAAAAAAAAAAAAAAAATTGTCTTCTTTTCACAACATGCATAATTTCCAGTAATAAAAATACTGCAGCCCAATTTTTGCCCTTAGTTACATCTGAGCAACCCAACTGAAAGCAAAACATAAAAGAGATTGTCCTGTGAGGGTTGCACAGGTAGACCCCCAGAGACAGCAAATGTTCAGCCCTGCAGCAGGCAGGGCCTTGACCAGTTGGTGCTGCCTGGAATGAAGCTCACTAACCTCTTCTTCCCCATCTTGAGCACACATAGGAAACTGCTCATTTCACCATATGCTGTGATACAAATAGGCTTCCCAACATTTGCCTAAAATGTAAATTCATTCATTCATGAGTCAGATACAGGTTCCACAAATGTCAGAGGTAAATTCTTCCAGTTAATATGACACATTTTTTTCTAGCTCTTCCCACTTCTTTATCACACGTTCATGCTGAAATGTGGAATCTGACTTTGAAATATCAAGTTTTTAAAGGTTCTCAGGGAATTTACGCATCAACTGTAAAGTGTCTATTTATACAGCTGAACGGGATTATTTCTGCAAAGCAAAACTCCAAAGATCTGAATTCAGTGCCTAGTTCTACATCTAACTTCCATGGGCTTAGTATTTTGCTATGACATGGTAACAATAACACTTAAGTTTCATCAAAAAACTTCCGTAATTAAAACTTGTCTCCTCCAAAAGATAGAGAGAGATGAGCTGTCACTGCAGAGCCTTAATTCAGATGATGTCTCCAGGGGGAAATATAAATATTAAAGTTAACAAGTGAATACTTTGTTATAGACTTATCTCCAAAACTCCATTGAACTACTCCAAAATGTCCAGTGGGAAATATACTCCTCATAAAATGTGATTAAATCCTGGCAAATTAGAGATCCCTCTTAAATTCCAGAGACCTCATCTAAAACAGCAAGTGACACTTAAGCAAGAAAGAAAAGTTAATTCCAGTATAAATATCTGAAAAGCCAGGAACTTTGTTATGTGTCTGTCACCTTCTGCCATCTCTTACTTGGTGGACCTTAGATTAGAAGGGGGGCTTCGGTCGGAGACCTATGAGAACATTTCTATGAGAGGAAAATTAATCACAATTTTTTATTTTAACTTTTATACTCTTTTAAATAGCACTCAGAGCAATTTCATTCAGGTTATGTTTCAGACGCTAGAAAACTGTGTTTCAGAATGCATGTCCCAAATGACCAGAGCTGACCTCAGAGTTTGGCAGGTGAGTCAAAACTGCTGTTCAGAAGCGCCAGCAGAGACAGGTGCTTAAAGTCGGATGGAGTTTGCACTTGTTAAATTGGGTAGTCCAAAACAAATACAATGTTTTAAGGATTGCTTTGCTTTGGTCATTAATGCTCCCTCCATCTCCCTCTTGGCAGACATTACCACTTGAATCAGTACCATGAAATATCTAAGAAATGGAAAAGGAAGGGACCATTTGAGGAACCAATCCTATAAACTCTTCAGGTTTTTGCCAAACACAGAAGTCGTTGCCCAAAAAAAATACAAAGGCATAAACATTAAAATGCAATCAGTGATAGGCACTTATTAGAAGACCAAGCTACCCCAGACTAAGATTTAAGCAGCCCCAGACCGAGCATGCTAAAAGTTCGAGTCCTTGTAGCATTGATGTTTCCTAATTAGCCAGGTGCCATCATAAACAGCCAAAAGAAAAACATTTGATACCAGAATGTCAACACTATCACCTGGATTTATTTCAGAAACCTCCTTTTTTCTCTCTCCCCACTTGCTAGCACACAGAACTAGACTTGCAACAGAGTACATACGTGTCTGAGTGAGAGGAGCCCCTGCAGCATTAGCATTAAAAGGTGGAGAAGGACAGAGGGCAGCCGCTGCCAACTCCAGAGGGAAGGCTGCACTCACAGCACAACACCCTGACCTGAGACCTTGCCAACCCACCCCTGCTTGCTCTCGCTTTCTCTGACACTCACAGGTTTAATGCCATGTCTCTGTAGCTTTCCCAAAGAAAAAGAAAAAAAGGGGGGAGGGGGGCTGTATTAGAAGTTAATAGTCCACTTTCACAGCTACACTGCAACTAAATGTAATCTTTCTCCTCGTGTGACAGCCTTTTTGTGCATTAGATTGGAATAGACTGTTCCTGCCACTGTCCAACATCACGCTGACTTCAATGACTTTGTAAACACAGCCCACGACATCAGCAGTGCGCAGGCACGCCTGTGCACAGGAGCAGCACTTAGGGCTCCTGTTGTTGGTAGCGGGTCGCTGTCAGGGTTTAATCGGGTCAGGTCACTCTCTATTTCATCCCTGAACTGCTGCAATAGATCTGAGTTAGGCAGCAGGCCATTCACAACGGGAATATCTCCCAAATAGTTTTCATTACACAGCCCCAGAGGAGTCTGTGAAAGGACCTGTCGCTTTCACCTGAAAGGGCCATAACGCTGCCAGTCTATTTTCTCTGACTTTTTCTTTTATAAGGTCTTAAAAACTCCTGTCTTTGAGGCTCTGTAGAAAGAGTAACCTTAGCAGAGAGCCCAGCTTTTTTTTCAGGGGAAAATCCCCTTGAAACCCATGATTTGGTTAATTGTAGGAGCCAGGAGGAGTGGGGGATGGAAGAGATATACACATTTTTAATATGATAACATGTTTCCAATCAAGCTTTACAAGATCCTACACAGCATGGTTTGCAGCAGAGTGCTGAGTGCTGCTGCCTGAAGACTGCTTTTTGATCATTATTTATTCTTCCCTTTCTTTCTCTTTTCCCTTTCAGAGAATAACAAGATTTGTGCAGAGAGGAAGAGAAGACAGAGTCTTTAAAATATATTCCCCCAAACACACCAGCTCGTTAAAGCGTATGAATGTGTAGACAATAAAGTTCACACTAGACAGTTAATGAAGCTGGGAAAAAAAAATGTGAATTGAAACGTAATGAAAAATTCATACTCTCAGTGCATGAAAAATAAGTGAATGCCCTTTAATTGTTCAGTTTACTTGCAGAGAGGACAACTTGAATAAACTGAAAAATTATTCCAGGTTTTTGAAAACCATCCGTCCTCTTCATCTTGTGCTATATTCTTCAACCTTGCTAGAAATGTGAATATGTGAGGGTGTGAGTCACTGTAGTCCATCTGGTAGCCTACAGACCCAGGAACCAAATGAGGAGTAGCTGTGTAAGCATCCAACTGGACTCATCCTCCTCCACCCACTCATGGGCTCCAACAGAAAGTGAGGTGGGTTCTGGAGAGCTGGGGAGAAAAATACTGGGGTTTGCGGCCAGGAGGAGGAAAGGAAAGTTGTCACCACCACTGAAGGGACAAGAGAGGAAAGGTTGTCACTGAGGAGAGGTCTCTTGGTCCATTTTCCAGTAGCATAGCACCTCTCTCCCTGTCGTCGCTGCTCTTCTGCCAAAAACATAAATCTCTCTCAGAATGCTTTTCCAAACAGGCTGGAGAAAGAGATATGGAATTATGGAGGAGCCAGTGCCAGCTGTAAGCCTGCCGTCTGAGAAAGGCTGCAGCGGTACTGGTTAGTGGGACCCTGGTTAACAGAGAGGGTGAGGTGGGAGGAAAGGGGGGTAGGCGGAAGGTGGGAAGGTCTGATGAGATGCTGAGACCAAAGGGGGAACTGGAAGTGGCTGCATCAGGGGTCTGTCCTTACTTTCTTTTGTACAGATGCCTCCCAAATGGCTCCTTGAACTGCTGAGCAGATTTCGATACCTATGCTCCTGTCCCTGTCTTACATCAGTATCCCTAAAGACTGTTTGCTTGTTAAATGTTTGTTTCTGTGGGTCTGCACATGCTTCAGAGAGCATTTATATTGTCTTTCATCAATAAGGCACTTGACAAATGCTTGATTAAACCCCAAAATAGCATCACTTACGTTGAAAAGAGAAAATTTACAAGTGTAAATTAATTACATTTAAAAAAAAAAAGAACAAAGGCGAAAAAAGAAAGAAAAGGGATGCAGGAGAAATTACCTCTAAAAGCTCACAAATTAAATCCATGTCAGGACCGGGACCTGCAGCTCCTTTCTCTACTTCTCTGTTCAGTTCCCCAAGCATACCTTCACAACACAAGACACCCCAGTGCTATTCAACGTTCACATTGCCTCAGTTGAGTTTCTCACTGTGGGAACTGTCAATCCATTACTTTTTAAAGAAATGTGACAGGGGCACTATGAGTTCAAGTATAATCCCCTTGAACAAGAAACCTTCACTGATGTTAAGGTTAAAGATTTTGTCTGATATCCTCAAAACCAACTAACATGGAGTGGCTGAAATGAATTTACCTTGGTTTTGTACTCAGTACAATAATTTGTTGCAAGATGGCTTCACTGGCTTTTCACTCTGAACAGTGCAGCAAAGCAACTCTTAAGCAGCTTGTAGTGACATAAACAGGCAAGAAATGTGTCGATTTTGACATTCTTGGGCATTTTTTTAATGACAGTATAAAATGCGAAGTGAATTGTTTCAATTTCACATCCATTAGCAGAAGAAAAGACCAAGTAGGTCAAGACTGTCACGTTAGAACCACTTAAATAAATAATAGTAATAGTCTGACACCTGACCAAAGGAGGATTTCTCCCTTTAGCACATTTACTAGTTCTTTGTTGAGTCTGGTCTGAATGTGTTATAATTAAAACACAGTGCAGCCTGAAGTCAGAGAAGTTACAGCAAGGGAAATTTGCCCATTATTCTCCAAGAAGATAATCATCAGTAATCATTAGTCAACCTATGCAGGCAGCAGGCTATATAGATGGATTACTTGTAGATCATGTACATGCATTTGATCTTTTTATTTCTACAGAAGCGAAAAAGAAAATAAATTCTATGAACTGCTAGAATCAAAATTCAGTTGTGTACGTGACAGCAAAGCAGAGCTTTTGAAAAGCTGATATGTTGACATGAGGGGACTTTCTTCTAGAAAAATCTCAACACTTTGCTGATAACAACATAACAGTGCCTCCTTAATTTCACTCAAGCCTCTACAGGAACTAAAACTACACAGGCTCATCAAGAGAATATGCAAGATACACTGAACTAGCAATAAAAAGAAAAATGTGACTTTACATATAGGCTTTTTCACACACTATTATATCTTTCAACTGTCATCATTAACTGCAATTCTAGAAATGTCTTGTTGCTCTGTTGCCTTTGAAAAATAGATACAGAGATTACAATAGATTTTACTTGGATACACTGAAAAAAAATTTCCCTGACAGGTATATGCTGCTTTTAGTATGTTTCTTCAACACATGTTCATCATTATAACGATTGAATTTGAAAATTTACACATTCCTAGAAGAAAAAAAGCTAAAATCTGTAAATTGTTTTCCCATGGCAATTAGAATGAAAGTCAAAGCTGGAAGACTAGTGGCAACAGAGCTTTACATATTTGTATAAATGATTAACCCTTCTGTCTGTTCACTATTTATCAGTAAAGGAAAGAGAGAGAGATACGGCACTGCAGCCTAAGAAAGCTGATAAGGAGTTTTGCTTCATGATATCTGGTGGTTCTTGTAAAAATAACAACAGCAACAACAAAACCAGGGTAGGACATCATGGTAACAGCAATCTGTACAGCAGAAATAGGAAGATATTGTTGGTATTAAAGGATAGCTATCCTTTGCAAACTGACTGATGTAACTGTGTCAAACGAAAGCCAACTTTGTACTGATTTCCCTGTCATATAAAAGGCAATGACTCAGTGACTGTCACTTAATGTGCATCTGTTTTGAATGAATAGTAGCATTCATCCACTTCATAATAAGGATCCCATTGTGAATAATATAATAAGTTTGTGCAAGATAAAACCCATCAGAAGTGAAAGTGTCAGTCAGAGTGATAAATATGCTGGTTTGTTGATTCCTCCTCACCTCCACCCAAAACAAGATAAAACAAATATAGAAAAATGAAAATGTTCCCACACAAGGTAAGAAATTTTGAGATCACAACAAAATGTACAAGAACAGTTTCCAGCTTAAAAAAAAAAAAAAGCTCTTATCCTGTATTATATGTACAATGTGGCATCAGTGTTAATTGGCTGAACTTTGTAGCGGGATGTCATAAGAAGTCATGATAACTGCAAAGGGCTTGTCAAAGCCTAAATGGGATGAACCTACTCACTGGCAGGGAATTTCACCTGAAATATGTGCTG
>VYZQ01059851.1:0-11635 GCA_013400655.1 Mystacornis crossleyi
ATAGGATTTCCGAATACCTGTGATTTCAAAGGGAGCCCAGAAGCCAAACTGAAACTTATAAGCTTCTTACAAAAGCAGAAGGAATAAACCTGCTTGAAATCTAAATAATTTCGAGGAGCAAGTCATCTAATGCAACTGAACAGATATACCATATTAAAAAAATTGATAATAGCAGAGGTAGACAATAGAACAGTGTTGACTGCCTATATTTTTAGACTTTAATATATAAAGATCAACAAAGTGTGCTATGATAAAGAAACTGCCACTTGTCTTCAGATGGAAGGAACAGGAACTCACAGGTTAGAGTCACCTATGTCAGAGATGCCTTTGGAAAAAGGCCTGGAAGTAGCAGTCTTTTGAGAGTATTCCTGGAACAGCTTTTGTAATTTTCTTTTCAGTAATCCTGTATGTGTGAACATTTAGAATGTTACACATCATTAGCAATAATGAGAGGATAAGAGAAGTTTTATAAATATGAGTAGTCTAACATGCTTGTTCTCTATTGACAGACTTAGATTAAAATTGTCCATTGAAAATTTGTTTATTTGAGAATTACATTGTCCAGATTAAGTAGTGGAGTTTGACACATCACAGAACTTGTACAAACCTGCAATAATCACAATGCAGAGCATAAATGAGAACTTAGAGGGCATTTTTTGTGAGTGATAGTCTTCCTCTCCAAGACATTATCAAATCAAATTATCCTACTTCTCCAGAGCCCTCTCAAATGGATTTGTTACCTATGGTTAATAAATTTTGATTAGTTTTTCTATCATTTAAAATAGCTTCAACACTTCCAATTAACTCAATGATCAATTAGTGTCTGCTCAGGGTGCCCCTTACATCTATTTTATCTCCAATTTGAGCCTTGTGAAAATCATCTCTGCAAGACATTAAAAAATTTCTCTCAGTCTATTGCACATCACTGTAAGAGCCTGAGACATGACTTGAAATAGAACAGCACTACATGCACTCCAAAGGTTTCACATTCTGCCTGGTGCTTTGCTGATTCCAATGTTCACCTAATCAAGCTTCAGTGCTGATCAACAAGCCCTTGTGCACTTTTAAGTATTCTGCAAATTTAAGGATTACACTGATAATTTTGTTTTATGATTTAAAGACTAATATGAATTTCTATTAATTTTGCTCATAATTTTGCTTCATCTGGCCACAACCGGTAAGAATTTGAAGATGGAAAATTCATTTAAATGAGGGAGACCTCAAATCTAAATTTTTAAATGTTTTGATTCAGCTATAGGAGGTTTAATTTCAAGACATTTATTGGAAAAATCCTGATGCAGTTTTATATTATTTTAGAAAGCTTTTAAAATTTCAAAATTTTGGCTATGTAATCAGATTGGAAGAATTTCAGGAATGGATCCCTCCAACTCTCTATTCCTAATTGTTTTTTGCCCCATAGAATGACCTGATTCCTCTCTTCTTATTACAAGATAAAAACAGCTGAGGAACTGCGAGCTAATGTTTTCTTTGTGAGCAAAAGAATGCTTTTTAGCTGCTTGTAGAGAGACACATTTTCTCAGTGTATCTCAGCTCCTAAGGAGAATTGGTTAAAGTGAAGATAAGTGAGATGTATCTTTCGGGGGCAACGTGTCATACCTATTCTAATTGCCTCCTGACATGCAGATGGATTTTGTATTTCTACCCCACATTGAAATCACATCTTGATTTCTAGAAGTTTTAATTTAAACTTTTAAAAGAAAAATGAGAGGCACAGAGAGGTCTCTCAAAGTTGGTATTTTACAAACAATCGGGATGGGAATCTATTTGAAATGAAGACATATTAATGTAGATGTTTACATGTATATTTGTATGCCTAAGCTTCCATTAATAGACATCTACTGAATGAAAATTACAGAACAAATTAATCCACAGCCCACTGAATATGCAGGGATTAGTTACCCAAATCTTTCAAGACTATACTGGCTGTATTGTTGAGGATATGGACTGTGTAGCCTGAACTCAGGTTTCCTGCTATAGTGCCATCTCGGATGCCCTAGGATGTTGGTTGGTTCCCTTGAGGAGGCCAGCACTGGCAGGTCACAAGACCTAAAGAGAGATGTTCTTCAGGTGCCAGGTGGAACTCCAAATTCTAGTGCTCCTCAGACAATATTGAATGCCTATGCCTAGGTAACTGCACCAAGCCCTAGAGTTCTATTAACTTTAAGGTAAATTAGACATCAGGTCTCATTGAAGACACCTAATTTTACGTGACTTAAGCTGGAAGAGAATTCCTAGCCGTGTCTGTAACATGAAACATTTCCTAAGAGATAGACTGATCCACTGCAACTGAAAAACCTTTTACTCTATGGAGAAGTGTTTAAAGCAATACTTTAAGAGCTGAAATGCTCATGCTAACCAGGCATTTTATGGGACAGCATGCTATTTTCTCCTGAAGACAAAGGAATATGTGAAACAAGGCTGTGTGTGAGAAACATAAAGTAACTGTAAAAAAACTAAAAAGAAATGTATTTCTCACAAACCGTACATATATAATTTTTAAGCTTAGTTTTACTTTTCTCAAATCTTAAGATAGAAGGGAAGGGACAAGAGTCATGCAAAGTAAATAAAACCAAAAATAAATCCCAAAGGCTTTGACTTATTACCATAACAAAA
This sequence comes from Mystacornis crossleyi, assembly GCA_013400655.1. Taxonomy (NCBI): domain Eukaryota; kingdom Metazoa; phylum Chordata; class Aves; order Passeriformes; family Timaliidae; genus Mystacornis; species Mystacornis crossleyi. Next base: position 2,635 of record VYZQ01059851.1, read on the forward strand.
TTTTTCTGTCAAGATTATGGGAGAAAGAAAAAGAAAAGTAAGATTAAACGTTGTGGGTTTTTTTTTTTTTTTTTTTTTTATAAGCTCTGAGAGCGTATCGCTCTGAGAGCGTACTGCATACGGTTTCATGAGAGCATTCTCACTCTGAGGCTTAAAAACCTACGTGTCACTTTCCTGCCTATCCTCTCTCTAGCATAAGCAGGAGCAATGACCGAGACAAGCACACCCGTTTTGATTCTGATATAGATGGATACCATTCATTTCATGATGGACCTGGACCTTCAAGCCAATTGCCCACTTATGTTGTTGGAGTAGTTAAGAGCAAAATAACTTTTCTTGATGCTATTTTCTTTATATTGCCTCTGAAACTTGTATGCCCGGAAAATATCAAGAGTTTCCTATAATAATCCACTCTGGACTTCGAAGGAAACAAGCTTTCTCTTAACATCTGAAACTGTGTCTTGCTTACATGGCAAAACTAAGTTGGCAAGAGATATTAAAAAAGGTACAACAAGAAATATCTGGACAAATCAAAATCCCAGTCTCTCTTCCCTTGGGAGGCATGTTCTAACTATGAATGAAGACGTGACAGATAAACAAATAGTTTTGCAGCTGTATTATACATATAGCTTGGAAGAGACATAATGAGCCTCAGTCAAATCTGGTTTTTTATCTTATGGGAAAGTGAAGATGAAGTCAGATTTGGGTTGGAGAATGTCAAACAAAAACCACTGATTAGCTTCACAAGAACCTACATACTTCTATTTCAACCTACCTGATTTTGCTAAATTGCAAAAATTACCTTACAAAACTCTTAATTCTCTTTTTTTTTTTCTGAAATGGGATCTTTCAGTTAAATCCCAAGCTTTAGATGTTTTTAGAAGATTTTTTTGGTGTATTTCTTCAAGCAATTGACAGCTCAATTAAGCAACATGATTATAAATACTCAGGAGTGAAGCATATCACTCAGTCTGTCTATAAAACAAAAGTGAACCCATAAAAAAAATGAAAGCAGTGAGAAAATAATTCACCCTTATTTTAATACATAATTTAATCGATAATGACTTGCGTATGTGGCTTAGAAAAAGACATTTCATCAATTCCAATTTGGAGAAATAATTTTTGCTTTCTCTTATTCCATAGAAACTGACTGCTTGGGAAACAAATTCAAATTATCTAGCTAGAAAATTATAACAAATATCCCTCAGATCACTATGGCTATGTTTTCAGCCCACTGTTATAATCTATGCCAAATGATGCATAGACAAATATATCATTAAACACATGAACAGTGTAATTTACCTTTACCTAAACAGTCTTCCAAAAACAGACACATTTGGTCCAGGCAGTAAAAGAGTCTCTTTCAAGCCATTATTGATGGGGCTTGTATGTCATTTGCTCAGAGCACTTTTTGTATCCACTAAAACATTTTTCCTCCCATTGTGTCAGCTTGCTTAATAATCAGACCTCAACAAATTTTGCCATAGAGACAACTTACGCAACAGTTCCTTTTACAGAGATACGAATGTGAAGGATTCTATTACCCCTCTGCGTTAGTTACCCTTCTGTTGAAAGTGATACCTTTCAGCTCACCAGGAAATGTGCATTTAGATCTCTCACTATTGTGTAATTAGCTCCTCAGTACAAGGAGCAGCCTGTGCAGCTGTGTTCAGGTGCCACTGCAGAGTGACCTGTACTTCCCTTGCCAACCAGAACAATGGGGAGAGAAAACAGATAACAGGCAGAATAGTGCAGATAACAGAGGTAAAGAATTGCAGAGGGAATTGGTTTTGGCAATGGTAATCTTCTCCCTTGATGCAGCAGCCAAAATACAGCTAAAATTTTCCACCACCTTGTCATAAGTTCCATGGGAAGTGATGTCTGAGCTCTCAATACAGAGCATAGTGTGAGCCTTTCCATATTTCTCTGAAACCAATTGAGGCTGTTTCATTTATACTTATATTGCAGTCATCTCAGTGAAAAAATATTTATAGAATAAATTCAAGCAATATTCAAAACTTCTGTAGATAATCAATGTAAATATATGAACTTGTTATTCAAAAGAGGAAAAAGAAGTTGTAAATTCTTCAAAGTATTTTGTGAAATAAAGCCATTCTTTAAAATAAAATATATACATTTCTAAAAGCACTTCAATTTTTCTACTGCTCAGCATCAGTATCTAACGCATAGGATAATGATATATCATCGTGACTTGAGTAGGTAATGCTTATAGCAGGCATGGAACGTTTGTAGCCATACTTTCCATGAGGGACCACCTAGCACATCCTTCATACATTACGTTTGAATCTGGCTCTATAAAAAGAATAGCAAAAATAAGTCTGAATCCATGCTTCAGAAAAGCAAGCATAATCCTGTACTAATATATGTCACAGAATCCCAGAATCCCAGAATATGTAAGGTTGGAAAGGAACAACCTCATGGTCCAACCTCCCTGCTCAAGCAGGGTCATCCTAGAGCACATGGCACGAGATTGCATCCAGATTCTTCTTGAATAACTCCAGTGAGGGAGACTCTACAACTTCTCTGGGCAATCTCCTCCCATGCATGGTGACCTGTACAGTATAGAAGTTCTTCCTCATATTCGGGTGGAAATTCCTGTGCATGTCAAATTGTAAGATCAATATTGAGACTCATGACAGATATCGCTTTTTTGAAGAAACATTCATCATATGTAAAAAGTTGCTTATGTGATGTGTCTGGGATAGGATTAATTCTGCATTAATTGTCAGCTGGCTAAGGACTGGTGGACACAAAAAGTAGATAATAGACATGGAAGAAAAAGCAAACAGGTCAAGTAGTTTGCACCAGTGAAAATTCTTCATGACTGATGAGCTCAAACAAAATTCTTATTCATGTGGGGAAAGCAAAACAAAAATGGAAAAGATGAGAATTAGGCTCGATGATCCTTGTCTTTCTTTGCCAACTCAGAATATTCTGTGATTCTCTGATTCTGTGAAGATCAGTTAGGGTAAACATGGAGTTTATGTAGTTAGTTATAAAATTTCAGTTTGTAGAAAGCAAACTCCAAAAAACATAACTAGTTGAAATCAACATGTCAGTGCTCTAAAAGAATGAAGTAAGATCTGAAGGGTGTACTTCTGTTTAGGAAAACTATTATGTTGCTATGTGCTACAGGGACAACCCTGATTAGCTTTGATTAGCATCAATGTATAAATGTCAAGGTGGGGTTTAGTCCATTTTTTCTGGCATCAGATTTTCCATAATTATGGGAGGGAAAAAAGCTTTTTATAGAAGTAATGAGACATAAAGAAAGCTACTATTCCACAACATTTTTTTTTTAAATGGAATTGCAAAGGACAGCTAATCTCTAAATAAAATGTTTATTTCCTTTTTTCCTTTTTATTTTTTAATTTTATTCATAGAATATGCTGAGTTCAAAGACACCTATAAGGATCATTGAAGTCCAACTCCTGGCCCTGCACAGGACATCCGTAAGAATCACACCATGTGCCCGAGAGCTTTATCCAAAGACTTCTTGAACTCTGTCAGGCTTGGTGCTGTGACCACTTCTCTGGGGACCCTGTTCGGTGCCCAGCCACCATCTGGGTGAAGAACTTTTTCCCTATCCAACCTAAAACTCATCTGACACAACTTCAAGTCATTCCCTCAGTCCTGTCCCTGGTCACCACAGAGAAGACATCAGAGGAGGAGAGGACTCTCCTCTTCCCCTCACAAGCAAGTTGTAACTGCAATGAGATCTTGCCTCACTCTCCTCCAGGCTGAACTGACCAAGTGACCTCAGCCCCTTCTCATACGGCTTCCCCTCAAGGCCCTTCATCATCCTCATGGCCCTCCTTTGGACACTCTCTAATAGTTTAATGTCTTTGTTAAATTGTAGCACCGAAAGCTGTCCCCAGCACTCGAGCTGAGGCTGCCCCAGTGCAGAGCAGAGCGGGACAATCCCCGCCCTTGCCCAGGTGGCGTTGCTGTGCCTGATGTCCCCCAGGACACACTTGGCCCTCCTGGCTGCCAGGGCACTGCTGACTCATGTTCAACTTTCCATCAAACAGTATCCCCAGGTATCCTTTCCACAGCTCTGCTTTCCAGCATCTCAGTCCCCAGTCTGCCTGTACCTCCAGGGTTGCCCCATCCCTGGTACAGAATCCAGCACTTACTCTTGTTGAATTTCATATGGTTGGTCATTGCCCATCTCTCTAATTTTTTTAAGTCTCTCTGCCTTTGAAGGAGTCAGCAGTCCCTCACCGTTTAGTGTCATAAGCAATTTGCTTAGTAATCCTACAAGTCCTTTGTCCAAGTAATTTCTGACGATGTTGAAGAGCACAGAGCTCAAGATAGAGCCCCGTGGAACTCCACTAGTGACGTCGTCAGTCTGATGTCACCCCATTCACTGCAACCCTTTGTGCCCAACCCATGAGTTGCTCACCCATCACATGACATGTTTATCCAGCTGTGTGCTGAAGTGAGACTGATAAGCCTGTAGTGTCAAGGGTAATCCTTGCTCTTCTTCAATATTTGGGCCACACTATCTGGCTTCCAGTCAACTGGGATCTTTCCAGATTCCCATTCAAAAATGACTGAGAAGGGCCTTGCATTGACATAAGCCAGCTCTTTGAGCATTCTCAGGCCCCTTATGTAATTTGATTGAAGAAGATCAAGAAGTCTGTAAGTCTGGTGTCTGGCTGGGTGTAAATTGCTCAAGAAAAGTTCTATATGACATTTCAATACTTTCAGCTTATATACTGCATATTTTCAGTGGTGCCTGGGGTAATATCTATGATATAATTGTAATGTGATGAATACAACTTTGTTTAGCTGACCTCCTGTATACTAATTATTTCTAATTTAATAGGTATAGATTAAGTTATTAGCAAGGAGGCATATGATGCAAAAGAAATCTACCATGTCTGGTCCTACGTCTGAGATATGGAAAAACAGCATAGAAAAAGGAACAAAGGAGATATTTTACTAACATAGTAGGTGAAAGAATGCAATAAAATACTTGGAGATGTGCTGAATAATGGGGAGAAGAAAATTCTCATTTATTGTATGAAAAAAACATTTATCTTCAAAACTTGTACTGAGACGCTATTTTAATGCGTTCCCATGTAAAGTATGAATTCTTATTTAATTCCCTTTAGGGCTTCGTTCACTTTTTTTTTTTCAAATTCAAGTGGCATCTCCAGAACAAATATTGAAATTTATCTGGTTTTCTGAAAAGACGTTTTTATTTTCAGTCTACTCTGCTTTTGTGCTGCTGAATCATATTCCACCTGAGAAGAACCATAACCTCTTCACTTCATCTTCCTCAGCCAAACATTGCACATGGTTTGTTCATAAAACACATCATGTGTTTTCTGCCAAAGAATAAAAAAAACAAAAACAAAAACAAAACAAAACAAAACAAAAAAAGAAAAAAAACGTGGAAGATGGTTGGAAAATGACTGGGAAAATATGGAACCAAAGGTCTGAAAGAAATCTCAAGACCTTGATTCATTTCCTGACTCATTCCAGGATCAGCTATCATCTCTCATAAACATTTGTCTAACCTACTGTTACAGAAATGTCTCCTGATAGTGATTTGAAATTCCCCTGAACTTTATTAACAGTTTCTTTGTGGAATTTACCCCAAATCTGTAATTTCAGACTTGGCCACAGATTTTTAAGGTTGAATCTATAGCTGATACTGAGAACATTACATTTTTTTTTTCTTTTGTGAAGCTGTCTTGTAAGCACTGTAATACTGTTTTAATATAAAAATACCAGGAAATATACTAGAGAGGGTTCAGTCCATCTTTCCTTCATATAGTCTTTCCTAAGCAGTTTTTATTGGCTAGTGTTAGATGCAAAATGAATGGTAAGTTAGCTGAACCTTTGGGCCGTGTAAAGAACATTTTAGCATCATCCCTCTGTAGACTTTTCCTTGTCTTCACCCTAGATAAGACAAAATTTTCAAATTTCCCACAGTCAGTTATTTTATTCTTGACATCTCATCGTTCTCATTTCTTATTTTATTTAATATTTTGAAATTTGGACAGTGCTTTTGATTTATTAAATTTTTGTTCTCTGATGTGCTTGCAACAAATTCTCTACTGACTGTTGAAAATCTGTCTGTCAAAATCTGTTGAAAATAATGATATTGGTATAAGACAAACCCCTGTGGTTATCATCAGATAACTGACTCCTATTTCCTAATGAACGGTAAAAATAGTTATTTTATTATGCATCAAAATACTCCTTTTCAAACCCGTTTTCCATCCAGCTCAATGTTTTTTCATGAAATCATCATGTAAAATAAAAATAGAAATTTATATATGCATATATTACCTTATATATATTACATACATTTCTTGCACTTTTCATCAAAGATTGTTTTTCTGCCACAAAGAAAACTAAATTGTTTTGAACTGGTTTGTTCTTATCGTAAGCCAAAATTATATGAGTTATTTCATTGCCCCTGGCCACTGGAACTTAGATTCTGCATACCTATCTGAGGAGACGCCTTTGTTCAGATCTCTACAAAGCTTCAGTAATTACTCCAACCTAATTTTCATTAATTCTTTTTTTTTTGGTTTTTTTTTTTTAATGTTTGAGTTGAACAGTTAGAGAAATAGCTGATACTATTCATATTTCTTTTCCTGCCTTAATATGAGACCTCAGCAGTTTCTGACTAGAAAAAGTCAGTCCTTAATTACTATAGATCGAGGAAATAACTTGTTTGTTTCCCTAATTTTCCTCTATACATGCGTCTCCCACCTGAAACCTGTCTTGTTTAACTTCTGTTTTTGGAACACTTACGGGATGTAGATATGAGCCAGACTCAGCCAAAAGATTCTCATCAAAACAAGCTAATCTAGCAAAAACATACCAAACCCCTGTGTATGCTTTAGATCAGGTTCAAGACTTAAATTTTGGGCCAACTTCTAATAGCAGTGGCCTACTATGTGCTCTTTTCCTTTTCTGACCCAAGAGCTCTGCAAAAGGCATTTTAAAAATGAATTATTTGTCGGTAAAGAAAGCACATTAGACGGCATAAAAATATCATTTCAGCTTAAAGTCAGATGAAAATAGTACAGATATGTGTCAGCACCTCATAAAATTAAATTTGAGTAAAAGTCTGGCTGAGGTTCCAAAACATCCTTTTAGCTTTCATCATTTCACAAGGGTTTTATTTTCCAAATTCTTCCAGAAATCAGAAATGTGGATGCTTTAATGATAGAAAATGGCTTATAACCACATTTAACTGCTAGAAAAACTCTTGTAGGCAATTGTATGTCAAAATTATCTCCTGGTATTTTGAAGAATTTTGTGTATAGAGGATCAAGATGTAGCAACATCTTAGCCATGTCATTTTTAGCAATTTTGATCTTAAGATGTTCTACTCGACTCCTAAGGGTGTGTCCTTCTGCAAGTTCCAATGTTTGCTAATGACAAAAATAATTCAATGTTCTGTGCCATTTGCAGAATGCATTTGCAGAATGCAGAAACAGAAATTGTAAATGTTACCTCTCACTAGGCAAAAGGCTTTTCCAGTGGTTCTAATAATTTAGATGTATTGGTTTTCAGGTTATAACTCAAGAAATCTTTTGGGGTTTTGGTTATTTGGGGGAAGAAAAAAATAAAAGTAAAATCCATTTTCAAGGTGTCAGGTTGGAGTTTAAAATGCATTACTCAGAGAAGCTGAAGACCTTGAAAATGATTTCTGTAAAATACTCTATTGCTTCAACTATTGCAAAATTACTTGGTCTTGTAAAATTCATGGTCAAGACTCATGGATTAAAATGCTTGAAGCTATCCAGGAACTAACAACTTTGAGATGCTTCTAAGGGTTAAGTTATGAAGTTTTCTAAGTTTTCCATCATAATTTGCAGCTGCCTAATTATTGATTTAATTACAGCTGACAACACATCTTTAAAAAACTGCAGTAGTGGAGAAACCTGTGGCTGGAAGTGGGCAGTGACTTACTTATTTTAATTACACTGTTCCGTGAACTAAACAGTTGTCTAACATAATTTTTAAAATTATTTATTAGAAAAATACAAAACAGTCAATCAGCTGTAATACTAACAGATGTGCTTCCAGTTTGCAAGTTCAGAGTGTTTTGTGGTTGTGTTTTTGGTGTTGTTTTTTTTTTTTGTTTGTTTGTTTGTTTTTTTTTTTAATGGCGGATGTGGTGTGTCAGATTTCAGTTTGAAATACTCTGTATTACCTTCAGTTGCCTTTTTATTTTCCAAAAGCAAGGTGTAAACTCAGAATTTTCATCATCATTCATTCATTTCACTTTTTTCTTGGCAGCTGATTTCCTTTTTCTTGGGCTCAGTAATACTGAAGTTTTGGCTCAAGGTTCGGTCTCCATATTCAATGTAAATGGATTATAGTTTAAGCATAAATTTATTTTAGATGTCTTTTATTTAATCAATTTTTACTCTATTTTACAGTTACTGCTGTCTTTCTAAAGATTAATTGCGCACTATTAGGACTTTTATAATTCATTATGCTATTCTAATACATTTAAACAGAAGATACAATGTAGTTCATCGCTCAGTTCCATTTACTACTTTGACCATTCTTTACTTTTGGACTAGAACTGAGTCAGGAGCAGTTTATTCAGGTATCTCACTTATTCAAGTATAAATGGACAAGTTCAACACTTCATAATTTGCATTAAACTTATGGTCTTCTTTATTTCTTTTAATCTTAAAAAAAATTGGTCAAAATAGTAAAGCTGAAAAATTATGCATTGTTTATACCAAGTGAACATTTATTTATACCATCAGAAAAGAAAGATCTGTGTTCAGTGTCTTGTGTATTCTCCATGTTGCTTAGTCCTTTTTCTATGAGTTATGGCCAATATACCTGTTGGTATATTTAGTGTTATATATTTCTCCATTTTTCAGCACAGTGGTGTTTTCATCTTTTTATGCAGGAGCTTTGGAATTTGTACATGTTTAGTGAATATTTGTTTAATTCTTTTTTTCTTTTTATTCTTCTTTTCTTCACT
>VYZQ01059855.1:0-15162 GCA_013400655.1 Mystacornis crossleyi
GTGGTGCTGTGTGTTTTGAGAGGCTCAGCCACCCCTTGCCATTGGGAGAAATATTTCCCAGTCACTGGCACTGTTGGGGCTGTTCTGGACTGTTTATCATGGCATAGCCTTGCAAAATAGAAAATTATCTGATCTGTCCTTGATGTTAACGTGTGATATAGAAAGTCTCAATTATTTTAGTCCCAATTAAAGTAATCTGTCATGTTATTAGACTAGGAAAAAAAAAGGCTATTTTGTATTTGGTAATTGACTGAAGGTTTCTTAAACAGAATGAGATGCAAGGACTGCCACGCTGATTTAGATGTGGAAACATATTCTCTAGCACTTTGCTCAACAGTGGCTAGTAACAAACACCATTAAGGAACATGAGCAGAAACCTGACAGGAAAGACAAGAATGCAGCAGCTTATTTTCAGGAGAAATTTGAATTTTCAGAGACAGATTATTTTTTTTTCCCCAGTTTAGAATGAAAATAAATCTTATGAAGGAATTCAAGAATAAGCAAAAACAGAAAACAATTTCCTTGTGAAAGAAGCTCATTAGGTGGGAGACACTACCTGGAGCAGCCCTTCCACCAGCAAGGGCCACATGTTTGAAAGACACTTCAGGTCACACACGTGCAGTGACACGGTTCCTTCCCATGGGAAGTGGGAAAAAACCAGTGCAAAGTGTCCCTGCCCATGGCAGGGGAATTGGAACTGGATGATCTTTAAAGTCCCTTCCAGCCCAAACCCTTCTCTGATTCTGTGAATTTCTAGACATTTAAAGGATTCTCAAGAGCACAGGGTCCCACAAAAGAAACTTATTACCATTCTAATGCATCAATGACTCATTTCATCAGTGATTAAAAATAACAGACTGGGGACAGGGGATAAATATATGCTGGTTCTTTTAAAAATAAGAACCCTATGAAAATCACAGGGAAAGAAAAAAATTCTAGCACACTGTCATACCAAAATTATATGAATGCCTAACTCCAGGAGGATAATTACATATAACACAACTTGAAATATTTTTCATGTGTCTGTCAGGATCTTTTTCCCGTAGCAATTTTTTTTTGCCACAGGCCAACAAACGGCTTTAAAAAACAAGCACTTTTTCTTCAAAGAGGATATCCATGATTACTGTATGATCTCAAGAACAATTGCAGAAGCTCTGGATAAGATTTAGCTTTGTCACTTGCCATGAGCACACAGGGCTGGATTCTGAAGCCAGCCCAGGCCTTGCCTGGATCCCCAGCACTCACAGCCTGAGCCAAACCCAGCTCTTTGGATGGGTGCAGATTTGCAGGTGGGAACTGATTCCAAGGTGGGTTTTTGGGGCTGCAGCATCCCCAGTTGAGTCCATGGGGTCGCCCCAGGGGCTCAGCCCCTGCTGGGATGTCAGGTCCCAGCTGTCCACGTTTTAGGAACCTGTTTTATACCAAACAATGTCTATATACGTTTTATTATTCGTTTGCCTAATTTGAACAGTGCATGGCACCTTAGAAGACAGAAAAGGATGGGAAAGCACGTAGGAGGATAGGAAGGTAGGAACTGAAGTGCACACAAACATCTTAAAGTATCACAATATTCTCTCTAGGAGCCAACACACAAGCTTAGAGCACCAGCAGAGTATTTTCCAGAAATGGTAAGATAATTAAGTATAAAGAACATCTCTTGGAAACAGCTACATCTTGGAATTAAGTCACTGAATATCTCAGTAGATATGCACAGTTATGATTTTTATTAATTGTTTCCACAATGGAAGATTACACAATCAAGAAAGCTCCTAAAAAATGTGGCTGTTCCACAGAAACTTTTCTGTACTTAAAAAGAGTTTTCTGAAAGACAACCTTTAGTTTGGTTGGTAAATAAATGATAAGAATTCTTTTTTATTATTAAAATAATTTTAAAAACCACAAAACTTTCACTGTTTATTCTTAACCGACTGTAGAGCTGGTGAAACACCCTCCATCAGATTTCAGGGGTTTTGGTATATTTTTGGAGAAAATCACTTTCCGGCCCCCCTTCATTTAATGTTGTCCTTCCCTCTGTCTTTTGTTTTACGGAGCTCAGTCTCTCATCAGCCTTTGAGAGTGGATCATAACTGAGAGAGGGTTGTTTGTATGAAATTATGAAGTCCAGTTCATATTATTCGTGGGATCATGTCTCAGCTTGCCCAAGAAAAGCCTATTAAACAGCATTCCAGACAGCAGCTCTGCCCAAGGGAGACTCTTGTCACTTCCCTGGAGGACTGCCCCTGGGCCACCTCAACCCTGGGCCACCCTGGGCTGCTGAGCTGCCTCTGAAGGAAAACAGTCCCTAAGTACGAGGTACCCAAAACACTGAGCAGGTGAATGAGATAACAGGTGGGTGTTGAAGCTTGTGACAAGGAGAGAGGATGAGTTATGATCAGGGGACTTGACCCATATGCCCTTCCAGGAGTGTGGATGGGGTTTATTCAGGCTAATTTTGGATACTCAGATTAGCATAGGGTGTGCTCTGACTGGGGATCAGTGACCACTGCCCACGATCTCCAGCTCGATCAATACCACGCTGAACAACTTCGAGGAATCTCGTTGTTAGGAGTCATGCGCTAAGCTCGGTGTTTAAAAAAAATTTAAAAAAAAAATCACATGCTAAATTCACTGTTTTCCTGTAACATCATCCCAGAATAAAGCAGAAGTCCAGATGATGCACAGCCCCTGCGGAGCCTTGGGAAAGCACATGTAAATGACTGGTGGGAGTTTGGGCGATCTGAGAGGTCACAGCTCGGGAGGACCCGAGCGCGCCGCAGACCTGAACCTCGAAACGGCAACTAAATTGCAGCCAGACACGGAGGAGTGAGCCGGACCGCCTGTTGGCTCAGGCCGTGTGTTCAGACGGTGATTGAACGCTCGGAGGACGAGAGCAGCCCGGGGTGAGCGCCCAGCGCGGCCGCCCCCTGCGAGCGCAGCCGGGGCAGCCGAGGGGAAGGCGCGGCGGGAGAGGCTCCGGCTCCGGCGCTCGCAGGGCTCGGGCACGAGGCAGCACTTCAAAGGCAGCTCTGACTTTGATAGAGAGTGAGCAGGGGCTGCTGAGGAGGGACCTGTGCTACAGAACAACCGAGCATGTGCTTCACATTTCAGAAATTGCATGCAGAAAAAGGCTTCGCAGATGAGAAATAAAGAATGGAAGGGGGGGAAGGGGGGGAAGGGGGCAGCGTACAAAAAGTCCTGGGCATCGAGACTCTTCTTAAGGTAGTGTTCCTGAGCCCCGTACGTGCTGTGACGTTGCTGTCTGAAAACTGCAGTGTTTGCACTTAAATATAAATTCTTCTTTTTTTTTCCTTTTTTTTCTTTTTTTTTTCCCCCCATTTGGAGTTATTTAGCAACACCTCTCCTGAGATGTGAAAGAATGCAAATAAAACATCCACTGTGATCCTTACCAAGTACAAATTACATTAATTTGTCCTTTGGAGAATTACCTTTAGCCATCACAAAATACACTCTACTGGCTTTCTTGCTTCCCCTCCTCCTCTTTTACTCTTTTCTTGGACTTTTGAAGCAGATTTTTGTTGAATAGATCATACAGGATTATACAGTTATAGCTTGCTTTCATATATTTCAAAAAGAAAATCATAAATATGACCTCACATGTTAATAAATCAATTATGGAATGCTGGTTTACACATATGCTCAAAACATGACCTCTTCCAAGTTCTCTTAGAGCAGAAAGTTGGAGTTTAGATTTAAGGCAGTTTAGCTTTAAAGATATTAGGAATAACAATATCTGGTAAATATTAAGTAAAGCAGGTTTTCTATTAAGGTTTATCTTGCCTTCAGTGGTTTATTAAAGCTTGCTCAACAACACAGTTTTAGTTACACATGAATAAGCCTTAACTTTACTTTTCTTCAATAACAAAATTGGTGTTCAGTAGCTATAATTTACTTAATCACTTTTGAGTTATGAAGGGGTGAAGCAGAAGCAGAAGCAGACTGAGTTTTATATATGCTCTTTTGCACTCTCAGAGGCAATTCATTGGTAAGGCATTTTCATTTTATAAAACAAAACAATGCTGGTGACTCATGAGGACTTACATAATTGCTTTTTTGGGAGTTTGACAAGAAAAAAAAAATGTGCAGCAGCCAATCCACACAACTTTTAAATCTGTGAAACAAAAGATGCACATAACACTTCTCATTTTATTTCAGGTTTAATTCTCTGCTAAATTTCATCCTGGGCTCCATGTAAAAACTCTGGTTTTATTTTTGCCTGCCTGAAGGTGATGAGATAATGTTAAAAAAATTTGATAGGAAATAAAACCTCCAACAAAATATCCCTCATTGTTTTCTGTAGTTCCTTTATGGCTTCCACTGCCATGATATGGGGTAAACCAGCATTTTTCCACTGTGGCTCCCCCCCTGAAGCTGTGCTCCTCTCCCATTTTGGGAAGGGATGCACAGAGACTGAAAGCCAGATGCAGGAAGGTGACACAGACCGCTGCAGGCTCGGACAGAGCAGAGGCTCTGAAGTCCAGTTTCTTGAAAATGAACTCAGTTGGGATCAAAGGAATTCACAAACCAAGGTGCTCTTCCCAACATCCATGGATATTTTCCTGTTCAGCCTCAAAGTTCCCACGTGCCTACAGCTGGGTGCACACAGGCTGGGACCTGCATCAGTTATACAACCCCGAGGATGCTGGGTCCCACCTTTTCCACCCGGGTGGGAAAGCTGAAGTGGGCGTCTGCTGGGGAGAAACGTGATGGAGGAGAACCATGGAAGAGGTTATGGGAGAACCATAACCTCTACCACACATAATGCTGTGGGAAACAGGCACCCAAAACTGCGGAGGATCGTGGAGATGAGCAGAGCCATGCCTGTGCTGAGCAGGGAGCAGGATATCCATCGTCCCCTCACCCATTTGATGGGTGGGGCAGAAGTTCAACAAAACAACTGATCAAACTCAAACCCCCAGTTTTATCTACCTCTCCTGCTTTAAAAGCACCCCCTGGGCCATCAACACAACTGTATTACATTGTTTATATTCAGCAGACAGGAATTATTCGTTTCGATAGGAGCTACACTGGTTTACATCAGCCAAAAGTCCTGCTTCTCTATCTCAACACACCACCCAACTCTATGTAGTGACAAAACACCTTCTTTGAGGTGAATTTCCTCAGTACCTGGCAGGATTTATGTCTAGGTACTTAAACACCCTCCTGCCACCACAGCTGGATGCTGAGGAAATTAAAATGAGCACGATGGTATTGTTATCAGGACACTCGTGAGAAGTAGAGAGGCTGTTACTGTGTATTTCAGAGAAAACAGCACTATTAAACTATCACAAATGTGATACTTGATTTGGATGTTTTCCCATGCAGATGAAAGGAGTCACTCCTCATGCAATTCTGAAAGTAACTGATTAGATTTATGTAGGCAAGTATCAGCTTGTGATTAGCATTTAGGTGAGGATGCAGTTATGTGCTACAGGAAATATTGCTGTGTGCATTTTCTGTTTACTTTCATTATCTAATGTGCTCTGTATTAGGCTAGGAAAGGCAGAAGTGGTTATTTCAGAGATTTTTGAATACTTGTAAATTTATTACTCTTTCCTGAGACAGGAATTGAGCACACTACTTCTTTATAACACAGTCTTTTTGGATGGACTGGTATAAAATACCTTCCAAGCAGTTTCCAGCCAGGCTGTTGTTCTGCTTGGAACAGGTACAAAAAGGTTTGAAGAATCAGTTTTCCCAAAGAAAATTCCATCTCACAAAAAATACTTGTTTTAAGAAGTCACTTTGGCTTTGCTGAAATGTTCAATCACAGAAGTATGTGTGGGGCTATATATATACTTATAGATACACATATGTGTATGCACACACACGTATGTATTGTGTTTCAGTTGAATTGGGATAAAAGAAATCAGAGATTTTGCATTTTTCATTTGTCAAAAAAAAAAGAAAATCTGTTACCAAAATGCTTCATGTCTGGCAAGATTTGTGTTGAATCCCACAGGGACATTTACCTTCAGGTAACCTCTGTGTTATTCATGTCTTCATTACAGCTAAAGGGAGATAGATCAGTTAGTCACTGCGTAAAAAAAATTTTTTTTAAAAAAAGGGGGGTAAAAATGCAGCCAAGACTGTTGTATAAAAGCTCAGAAATCCTTTCATGCACTGTCTAGGCTTGGAATATAGAAGGAAATCTCTGCCAAGAGGCAAAGGATGTTGAAACAGAATCATGCAATGTGTTAATGCCGCAGGGCATTGGAAGTGAAATGCCAGGGACTTCAATCAGAAATTGAATGATCTTTGTGATAGAGCAAAGAGGATGGAATAACATCAGAGAACTGTGCACACAATGGAAAGAAACACCATAATCATTTGTCATCACTCCAAGAGAACGAGTGCTGGCAATGACGTTTTCTGAACCAACCTATTCATGTCATAGTTTGAGGTTCAAATACCTTTCAGAAGCAGATACCACCAGCAACATCCTCTGATGGCACGGAAATTTGCAGCAATATCCACCTCATCTGACACTTCAAAGGCCTTGTGCTCTGGTCCTCAGACAGTTAACTGTGGATACGCTAAGGTGGCTATGAAATCAGATTAACTTAAAGAGCTTGTATAATTCACAGCCTATTAAGTTAACCCAATTTCAAAACTGGTTCCACTTTGCATGAGAATGGACATCTGTGGCCTTCAAAATCCTCTACTATTTTCCATTCTTTATGAGGTATTCTGCCTTCTTTTACTCTGCTGCTGATCTCTAGCTGTGTTCTATAAAAAAACTGGTCAGATACTTAAAATGATCGTGGCCTATTATATACAAAATATATAATTATACTGAAATGTTATAGGAAGAAAGGTGTCAAAATGTCCTGCACATGGACAGAATTCGAACCAGAAACTCTCACTTTGATTCAGATAAGCCATTTGGTCACCTTGCTACAGTATTGGTCAACTTGCTACATATTTTGTTAATAAGGTCACCTGGTTTCCAGTGCTGAGAGGTCAGTAGTTCTCAGTGGGATCTAAAGGCATCATCATACGGTGTCCAGCTCCTCTATAGAGGGCTCAACACAGATATTTGAAAAACACCCCTGATTTTAGGCTTCTGCTTCTGAAAATCTTGCATTTAATTTAACATTCAGCCTTTGTTTGCCAAAAAAATATAATACTACGTCAAGCAAATCCAGTGTTACGTACTAGAAACCATCCCTATAAATATGTGGAGTTTAAAGACACAGGGATGTACATTAAGCAGAGAGCAGCACTTTCAGGCTGAGGATCAGCCAACACTCACACTTAGGTGGTGAAACCAAACTCTAATTATAAGATATCGTCTCGCCAATATAACTTCATATTTCAACATTCAGTACAACATAATACAGTCTAATTTATAAGGTGCCTTATCATGCAAACTTCCATAGGCACAGTAATTTAAAAGGGATTATATATAAGCCTCTCTAAAAGCAAATATCAAAAAGAAAAGATTTTTGGTCTTGCAATATTTCAAAAACTTTTATTGAAGGAGCTTCTATGCTTTTGGGGTGGTATGGAAGTCCAGAGAGAAGAAGGTACATGCCAAAATTTTTAAAATTAGATGCCTCACTCTGGTACATAAACCTATACCTAACAATCAAGAAAAGGTCACAAACTCACTTTTCCAAAGGCCTGTGTCTTTGATCTGTGTTAATTAGTGTCATTTCATCAGCTTACAACAGCTGAATATAAACCCACTTCTTTTAGGAATATTGTGGGAACAGTTGGTTTGATTCTTCACATCCACACATGTCCCTAAAACACAGGGGATTCTTCCCCCCAACATTTTTGGCATCTAAGTTTCCAAATGTCACGATCCTGTAATTTCTTTCTCATGGACTTTCAGAGTACAAAGTGTTCCCGATTTCCATTGCTACCAGGCATGTGCTGCAGGATGTGAAAGGAAGCAGAATTTACCTGTCCAAAGTCAGGACAGAAAAAGCTCCCTCAGGCAGTTTTGAAAAGCATGAATGGCTTGTAGATTTTCATGCAAAATGAACATAAGAATATAGCACTTCTGTGCCCTGCTATCTAACTCTGCCACATAGACATCTTTTTCCCATTCTCCTAATAAACAGGGTTCATGGATAAATTCCAGCTGATTGCTATGCTCTGAACAAAGCAAGAGCAATGGAAATGCTGGCAAGCACATTCTCACCAAGATTTGCATAAGTTTTCATTCAGGATTACAGGCTTCGTCCTACCCAGATGAAGACATTTAACATTTTCTTTGACTTTATCAGCAATTGGTGCATCAGTAAGATGGTTGATAGGCTGCCTCAGGAAGCCAAGGCTCCACTTCTTTTTTCAATTTTTGTTTTAAGGGGAGTTAGCCATTTTGTAAAAATATTAACTTATGAGCACTGCCTGCTGCTCATACAAGTGGAGATATCTTTGGTCAAACTGAGATTCCTGGGTGCTTTAGATTTTGTTCTCAGGTACCAAGGAGATGCTTTTACCCAAGATTTGTTACTTGAGATACTGCAAGTACAGACAAACCCACAGAAACCTTGGTTTCTGAGCAAGATGAAAAGGTAGTTTTCATGTAGAGTTGTGCACACATAATATGATTAAACAATTTGAATACTTGGGCAGTGGCTGAAAATGGTGTAAATAAAGATCATTCCATCACTGTGGCTGTCTGCCCATGCCCCTCGGAGAAGTGAGGTGAACAGCTACCATGAGAATGGAAAAGCACACCCAGTGTTTCCTGCAGGACATTCATCACTGAGAATGTACCCTGGGATCAGCTTCTGCGCACCAAAATTCAATTCTTGGAAAGGCATGAAAAGAAATCTTCGTGTAATATCCCAGGTTAAAAAGGCAGACACATCCGAACAAACCCAGCTACCAGATGCTACCTTTGGATAGGATTCAATCTCTAACTATAGTTTTTAAAAGGCTTTCTCCAGGAAATTAATATAACCTATCTCAAGCCTACCACAGCCTGCTTGGTGCTCTGTACCCAGGAACAATCTAACAATTTATATAAAGTAATTGAAATGACCTTTTCTGTGCACTGAGCCATTGTAAGTGATAGTATAGAAATGTATCAACATGTCACGACATCAACTGCATCGAGCTCAAGGAACCCATCCATTATTCTGAATAGATGCCTTATAAAATGAATGGAATGTTTGTTATTACGAGAAAATAAGTCAAAAGCACTCAATAGCATTAATCAAATAAAAATAATGTGGAAATTTAAACTTTCAAAAAAGAAAACAGTGAATCATCTGTGAACTTGGCACTGTATCAAGTGTACACCATTCATCTTCACTCAAAAGGCCCTTCATGACCTATCCACACTCCACTTTATCATTTTTTTTAGTGTTATCAATGTCAGCTCTCTCCTTGGATAGCCAGTGGTGCCTGCCATCACCCCCTCTTGGTTGCACTTCTGCCCTTTCTCCCATGCCAGCCTTCATGCATGGAAGAATCTCTCATAAATATCATCAAACCTCATTGTTCTCTCACGAACGCTGCTAGAAATGTTTCCTTTCCTGGGATAACCATAGGAAAACACTTGGTAGTGAATATAATGACTTTTTAAAAATCTGGCTGTTCTTACCTAATTATTTCCTTGTGCTTCCCTCTCTGTCTGGTATAACTTCACTCTTTTGGTTCTACATCTCCTACTTCTATTTCTCGTCTTAGACTAGGAGTGACTAAGGGCAGGAATTTAGTCCTTGGTTTATATTTACAGAGTACTCAGTATGAGAGGTTTCTGTCTGTAGCTGGGACTTCTAAACCATTACTGCTTTATTAGTGATAACTTTTCAGCAGAGCTGTACATTTTTATTTGGGTTATGTAAAACCCAGTGGCAGCATCCAACCATATGGACTCAATTCGCTCACTATTTAAAAATGAACCATCCTAAAAATTTTATTTTTTCCCCATAAATAGGGTGTTTACTAGAGAATACTCTGACAATCATTCTAAAATTAGTCATAATGTCTTCAAGTTATTTTTAGGAGAAAAAAATTAACATGAACTGAAGATCATAAAGACTTCCAGCCACCCTACCATCCATATAAGTTTCTTTTCCTTGTGACCTGAAGCTGCAGGTTGAAATCACCCATATCTGGGTGTGTGCTTGGTGAGCTGGACTGTTTCAGTGGAGAGAGACATTCTTGCCACTTCACTCGGGGAAAGGCACTGAAGTCTGGCCCTTCTGTTTGCAGTGTTTTACTTTCATTGCATGTGCCCATCATGGGAGAAAACTAATTTATTACCAGCTTAGGAAAAGAGTTTTCTCTGACCAGCCTTGGTAATACTTGGTTTTCATTTACATGCTTTTGGTTCTATCCAAACCATATTTTCAGACATTTTTCTCCTCTCACAACCCTAATCTCAAGTAATAACTTAAGAAAAGAAGAAGAATTTAATATAAACCTTTACTGGTCAGACAGGTAATAATAATAACAGCCAAAAAGTGATTTCCCCACCACCACCATAGTTATTCGTCATTCTCCAGTGCCTGAGGGAGAAAAGGTGAACTTTCTACATGTCTGAATGTCATGAAATTCAGGCAGTTTCAGAGCAAGAAAGAGTGAATTCCAAAGCTGTGAATCTGTTCTTTCCATTATGGCTCCAAAAGAAATACAAGACCTTCCACAACATGTAGGGAAATAAAAATATCTCATGGCTGTAGAGTTTGCTAAACCCCAGACACTTGGTGTTTGTACTGAACAGGTTATAGTGAAGAGTGTGGCAGTGGGGTCAGGTAAATATGTCTTGTTCTGCATAGTAAAAAAGACTCTAGAAATAATCGGTAGCAACTAATAGAAAACAAAAGAAAATCAAATACATTTTCTTGTGTTGCATTTTTTTGTTTGTTTTTAAACCATCCTTCATTTTGAAGTGACGTTTCATCGCTTCTCTCATGAGCTTGCAGACGGGACAGTTGTGTGTGCACGTATGTGATGGAAAAGAATGAATAGCAAGCACCCTATTGACTGAACAGGCATGAAAAGATAACTCCAGAATAAATGGAACAGCTCCCATGTTTTGTAAAAGGAAGGCACCAGCAGCTTGACGGTGAGCTGATGTTTCATAAGACCTTGGAGTGGCACAGGCACCCAGCTACCCCACAAAATCAGTTTCTGTGAAAGACCAACCAAGCAAATAAATACTAAGCCTCTTAAACAAGGAGGAACGAGAGTCTCTGTGGCAATTTCTGTGTTTCTCATCACTGGTGGGAAGAAGCACAGGTTTGCTTTGTGGGGCACACCGTCCTCCCAGATGGAAATATAAGTGAGGTTGAAAGTCCACCAGTCCGAGCTCACAGCTGTTTGTGCTACATCAGCAGACAAATCCAGATGTGCAGGGGACAAAATCATTTGCCTTCACTAGCTGGAGGTAAGAGACACTCACGGAGTAACCACCCAGACTAAGAAATGAAGCAGAGGGTTTTCAGTACTTTGAGCAATTTTAACATGTTCTGTGGCCGTTTTAAGGCAGTTTTCAGGTGACAACTTGGTCTTCATCCTCCCATTGCACAGATTGGTGTATTTAAGTACAGATGAACAATTATGATTTTTTGCCAAGGCCCAGGATATCACATCAAACCTGGACCCCACTGTTTTACACAGCACTCATTCTTCACACCGCTTAAAAGCCTTCTGTACATGGCATGCCGGGGAACAGATGCAAATAGAGCTCAAGATACTGCACTCCTCTCACTAGACAAGCTTCTGGCCTCCTAATGAGTGATTTTTTAATTAAAAGTGAGGTGGCACATGCAGGTTGTGATCTCATCAGTAAAAGAGACACTGAGCATGGAGTAATGGTTCATTGTGTAAAATTTAACAAAGTCTTTTTCATTCTTATAAAAGCCCAAGCAAACGCAGACGTTTTATCAGCATCACATCTGAGAGTAGAACATAATAAATAGCTTATAGATCACAGTAAAATGTAACAGCCTCATATGAAGTGTCCCACTGCAGCCCCAGCCAACTCTTCCCACAGCCACAGGCTCCTTTTCCCTGGCCTGTGGATCCCTGGGAGCCCCCTCCAAGCAGGTGCAGCAGACAGAGCAGGCAGACACTCAGCAGCATGCTCCAGCTTTCTTCAGCCCCTTTCTCTTCAGGCTCCCAGCTTTATTTCTTCCTAGAACAAAATACATAAAACAAATTCACCTCATCAGCCACGTCCCCTTTCTTCTGTCTGCCAAGGACTTTGCAGACCCTCCAGTGTAACACCTGACAAACTGCATTCTCTCCTACTCAAGCTTTCAATACTGCTCTCCCTGTAATTGTACCCACCACTAGGGTATATTTTAATAGCCACCTGCTGCTTTTTAAAGACCTGATGACCAGGTGAAGGGCTTTAGAGGCCAGATGAACCAGCTAGGATGTTTCAACTTATTGCATTTCAGAGCAGGGTCTCATGCCTTTGTAAATGCCAGTCTTTGTCTGATGAGGTATCTGCAAAAATCTTCCTTTGCTGTGGTTGCACATCACATTTTTACTGAAGGTGGGCTTGATCTAGAGGGAGGAAGCAGAGGCAGAGCCAGCAGACTCTGAATTCCCAAAGAGCTCAAGGGCTGCAGACCTGGTTCTGTCACTGCAGCAGGATGAATTTCACCTCCCAGCAGAATGGCACCTGCAAGAGGACAGGTGGGAGATCAGGAACACCTGGATTCACTTCTTCCCTCTGCCCAGATTTCAATATATTACTTAGTCTCTCAATGTCTTTCCTCCCCATCTGTAAATTCATCATCTGAGAACCTTTTCCTCCAACCTCATCTGGAGGTATCAATTCTTTCCCACTTCATTGAAACACTAAAGATATAGAAGGTAATGGGGTTCTCAGATGATGCTTGAGTATGGTGACACAGGAAACACTTAAAACAGGCTGGTTATATGTCTGTTACAAAATTTATTTTTCACATAATCAGGCAAGGAACAATTTGAGTCCTGAACAGACTTTTCCTTTCGAGTGCAACCCAAAGTCATGGCACCAGCTGATGCTTCATTCCCTCTCCTGAGTAATCCCTGAACTTCTCAGCCATGTTCTAAATCCATCGTGTCTGGTTTCAGTAAGATTAGATGCGCTTTTAGATGGCACACTATGAGATTTTGATAGGTTACATTATCAATCAAACTTTAGGGATGTTGAATCAATGACCGAACATATTAAATCAGCTGGGGGATTATTTTTTATGGTTTTGCCAATTTTATAGGCAACACCACCTTTTCATTACTATTACTCTCACTGAACAGGCAAATCAGTGAAGATCTTATCCTTCTTTCAAGTTTTGCCAATAATTTATTAAGACTGCTTTGTAACAGGCTTTCATGAATTTTCTCATAAGAAATTAAGACATTGAGTAAAGATAAAGAGAGCACTGTAGACTTTGGGGAGCGATATGACAGCCACAGCTATTTAGTCACCTGCAAGAAATCCTACTGAAGCTCAGGGGACTGCTTTTATCTGCAAATGCAAGCCATGATTCCGTGGCAGAGCTCACAGCTATTTCCAAAGAAAAGCCACGCCTTACAAACAGGGATCTCCTTAACCAAAGGACAGATGAAAGAAACGCTTCCAAGTTGCACCAATCCCACACTGAGCTTTTGCTGAAGGTGTCCATTCCTTGCAACACTGGGCCTAATCCTGCTCCACTAAAATTAATGGAAGAAATTTCCTGTCAACCCCTTCCTAAGAGGAGTGCAGTTGTCATTACAGTGTTGAAATGATATTGCAAAACACTCGGTGTGTTTCAAAAAGATTTTTTTTTTTTGTAATTGCCAGGAATTAAACATGTTTATCAGATTTTAGCCTCTCTCCATCATTCAGAGAGGTAATTAAAGGTTTAGTCACTGCATACTGGGCTGGTTTTCTGTTTCATTAGCTGCAGTGAGTCTCTGAGAATGGGGCTGATGCTGCTCTCACAGTGTTGCAATGCCACGGAGCTTCCCATGGGCAGGCAGGACACTGCTCAGTGCACCTTCCCTCTCTTAAAAAACCCACCTCCTGCAAAACCCATTTCACCCAGGGACCTGGGCTGGACTTACTGGGGAAAAAAATTACGTGTTCCAGCCTCTTGGAAAATTAAGTCATTTATCCAAGTGCCAAAGCTGGATTTGTGACTAATACCACAATATTCTGCATGAGAGTTAGGCACTCAAACATCTTATCTAAGGTTTTGTTCCTTCAGATGCCAAAAGAAAGAAACTGTTGTTGTTTCAAGCTAAACCCAGGTTCACTTTTTGTCCTGGGTTTAATCAGAAAGCATTTTAGCTCAAATGGCTGCTGGTAGAATCTCTGTCCTGCTCCTCCAGACCAATCGCAAAATCTCACTATTTCTGGGCAAAAAATTGATACTACTACTTACAAGGCTTAGCATCTCTCTTAAGGCTGCAGTACAGCAGCTTTGTGCCTCTTGGCACCTCTGGTTTCTGCTTCCCCAGAGCTGTCAAACCAAAATTACAGTGAGTAGAAAACCCAAGACACTTCAGGATTCATTATTTACTTTCGATTCTGCACTGCAGAGTCTGACTCCAATACATTCAGGTATCACAATTGCAATTTCTGAACCTATTTACCTTGAAAAGTTTGTATTACAGTCTAGTGGCAATATACGAAAATAAAATATTTACTCAGTTGTGGGATTCACTCCTCAGCTTCAGGAAAAGGTTTGCCTCAAAAGCAACTGAGGGCTTTTTACTGACCTAGAGGAGTGCCATTACAGCTTGGGAAAATAAACATGAATCTGTTGCCTACATGAAATTATTTTCCACTGCATAAGAGATTTTCTTCAACCCACTGACTCCACACAAAGGCAATGTTGTCATGTTGTAAGTGAACCGACAAATAATAAAATAATTGAATAATATTGTTGGGGGTCGTTATAAAAACTTTTATTTTGCCATTGTTTAGAATGCCTGCGTTAAACTGACAGCTGAGGAATCTGGGCCATGGGATAGAAGTAAACAAATATGAATTTCAGTGATAGATATGCTGGAAAGATTGGTGCCATAATAAACAATAATGTGTTTAGAGCACTCACAGCCTCACACCTGCCCTGTTTCTCTATCCAGATTCTGGTTAAATCATCCCTATCACACTGTTATAAAGAGTCCATGTCTCAGGACACATAAAAGAAAGTAATTTCTACCCAAAAATTTGTGACCATGTGTAAAAAA